>JANHGO010001986.1:0-31847 GCA_024606505.1 Aquila spilogaster
GGGGGTTGTGGTGGCGGGCGGAGGTCGACGCCGTTTCTGAGGTAACGTGGGCGGGGCGGCTGTGTTGCAGCGTGTGCCGGCTGTGGAGGGAGTGCGCGCGGCGGATCCTGCGCACGCGGCAGCGCCTCGCTTGGGTGTCGGCGCTGGAGCCCGGCCCGCCCGGCGGGCACGCGCTGCTGCAGGCGTTGGCCCAGGAGCTCGAGGTGGGTCCGCGTGCGCTGAGGGGACGCTTCCCCTCCCCCTCCCCCTCCTTCCCCAGCCCCGCTCCGTGCCTCGCGGAGCCGGTGCCGGTACCGGGCTGGCGTCACGAGCGCGCCCTCGCCTCGCGTCTCCTTACAGAGAGTGCACGTCCTGCCTCAGACCGTGCTCTACATCGCCGACGCGGAGACGTTCAGCGGGCACGAGGAGTGCCACGAGCACAAGAAAGGTACCCGCGGGGCGCCGGGCCGGCGGGCCGGTTGCGTCCGGGGGAGGAGGGCCCGCCGGGGGGGAGCGCTCTTACTCTGAACGTGGAAGGAACGGCGGTTCCGCTGGCGGCTGTTCCACCCCGTGCTGTCGACAGCTCTGTTGTACTCACGGACAGCGTGGGGGTCCTGCGTCGGTGGTGGCGGTGGAATGACACGGATTGGCTGCGGGCTTTGTTCCTGCCGGGTTTGCCACAGCTCACTTCCACTTCTCTGTGCTGTTTTTGTTTCCTCTTTAATAGCCAGGAAGAGAAACAGTAAAGAAACAGCCGTTGCGATTGAAAAGCTGTTGCCAAAGCGATGTCAAGTGCTTGGGCTGCTCACCCCAGGGATCGTAGGTAGGAGCCTCCTTTGTGTGCTGCTTCCTGTTGTTAGCGTGCTTGTGCCTCCATTCTCATCCCACAGTATACAACAGGGAAACCATTCTGCTCATTTCTGTCGTTCCAGGGGATAGCTCACGCCATGTATGTCAGCAGCAGGCTTTTATCTGTCAAAACATCCTGCAGGCTTCTGCTCAATGTTTGCTTCCAGTCGCTGTCACTGCAGCCATGACCAACCAGAGCAGGCCTATAGCACAAAGGAGCAAGGGGCTGCATAGACACCTGCTTGAAGTCACTAATAGCCATTCATGTTTGATTCTGTGCCTACAAAAGGCTGTTTGAGTACTTGTATTTTCAGTAAGGAAAGTTTCTCTATGTATCTGTGTCTCCTCATGCAAAGTGACTTAGCATCATTTCTAGACAGTGGAACCCATGCACATTTCATCTTTCACAACAGCAGCAAAAAAAAAAATTCACACCAGTTATCAATTAGATGTGTTGTGATGGAAATGAGCTGCCACGTTCTATATTGCATACACTGCTCTGCTCCTTTTAACCTGCATCACAGACAGAAGTGTCACAATCACTCATCTTTTTTTGTGTGTGTGTCATTGTAGTTACCCCTGTGGGTTCAAGCAGCAATCAGCCTCAAGAAATTGAAGATGGTGAAGCCGGGTTTGCTCTTTTGTTTCCCAAAATTGATGGGGTAAAAATCCAAACCTTCCATTTTCCTAAAGAAGTGAAGAATAGGGTCATTGACGAAAATAAATTCGCTGAAGCAGGTACGTCCCTGTTGTCCCTTCGATCTGGGCTTTTGTCAGATTCTGCTGCTCTTGTAGGCTCCAGTGGGAAATTACACTTAGCACCAATGGCTCCTGTGCTGTGTTCACAGAGTACTGTGTGGCTCTGCAGGGCTGCTCTGGTAACCACCCATCTCTGTTCCACCCGTTCTCAGGAGTTTTGAGGTTAAGTTATCCTGAGGATGTCTCAAACTTCTTAGTTCATGTTGCAAGCAGAGCTGCTAAGATGGAGCTGTTATGTTTGAAGCAACCCAATAATTGATTAAAAGTAACAAGAAATGAGTTTGTGCTATTGGGAATTATTCTGGCCACCACTTTAGAAAGGAGTGGGAAGGAGATGCTGCTTTTCTTCTGCAAATAAAGATACTAAGTCAGGTGTTGTAGTGAGGGAAGGTGTAAAGAAAGATGATATATTTTAATAATTACAGTTTACGTTCCTCATGTTGTATTTATAAAGAGTAATATTAAGGCCCTGTGAGTCTTCTTGAAACTTGGAAGTTTCTTTCTTGGGATAAGCAATAGGTTGATGTATGTGTTTTGATATTTTTTAGTTTTTTAAGTAAAGCTATTTACTCCATTGTGGTTCTTGTTGAATAGCACGTATGCTTAGTTCGAACCTGTAAAAAGATAATTAACATTGTGAAGTAGAACTGTGTCATGGTAAAAATCAAATGCTCTGGGAAAGAAGCTGAAAGCAGGAGGAAGCAGATGCAATCTACTTTTCATCACTTAGTTCTTTCGTGAAATTCTTATGTACATAGAGAGTGCAGCACAGCTCCTGAGTACATGGCTGACTTGTGTCTGGTTTTTCACTTGTAACTATGGAAAGCCATTGCTGGAGACATTAGGTGTTATTTAAGGAGGGAGTGAAGGGTGTACGTAGAACTCTTAGACTTCAGGGGAAGTCAAAATAAAGGGACTGAAGTTCTTGTTTTTGTAGGCCTGAAGAATAATCCAGATCTTCGTGTGGTTCTTCTGTTCGGCTACAACTCTTGGAAGTCTGGAGCTACTCGTTTTCTTCATCAAATAGTCAATCCTTTGAATGAAAAAAGTATCATCCTAGCTGGGGGACAAGTGGAGAGCTTTACATCGCTGATCTCTGAGAAGTAGGTATATTTTTCAAGGTAAATTGTGAATATGTTTTAAAATGGGAAGAACATTGCAGAAGCTGTAATATTTTAGCTATGTCGTATTGGAAATGCCCATCAACAGTTGTAAAGTGTTAGATTTTGTTTAAGAGAACAAAATCCAACTGCTGCACTGTGATCCAGCAGGAAAAACTGGGAGCTTTGTATGAGTGTTTTGCATTGGCTTCTGGAAACCCAGCTAGGAGAACAACTGGAGGACATTTTCAGCTTCAGAAACCCTACATTTTTTTCATTGCAGTACATGCTCGCTCTCTGGCTTTCAGGTGAATTATCACTCATTGTGACAGAGACCATTTACGTGACCGTTCTGGTTTTACGTCAGTCTCATTTTGGCTCACATTACAAAGCTGAATATGCAACCGGAGCTGTGACCTGTGAGCACAAGTAGCTCCACAAGGATATAACACTCCAAGGGCTGGGCATAATCTGACCCACTTAAACCCCATCCTTCCCTCAAGAGCCCTGCAGGGAAGATTTGGGCTTCTTTGCTCCAGATGCTCTGCTGACTTGCAGGTGCATCCTGTGCTGGGGAGCGTGCTGCAGACATTCCTGTAGACTCCTCTCATGCACTGTTGGACTGGACTCCATAGTGATGGGAGTATTCTTTTTTTTGCATCTAATTTATGCCAGCTGCGTAAATTCCAGATCAGAGAGCTGCC
Source organism: Aquila spilogaster (assembly GCA_024606505.1). Lineage (NCBI taxonomy): Eukaryota > Metazoa > Chordata > Aves > Accipitriformes > Accipitridae > Aquila > Aquila spilogaster. Next base: position 3,392 of record JANHGO010001986.1, read on the forward strand.
TATATTAAACTATTACTAAGATTACATGAATAGGTAACCACTAAAATCCATGTGTGTCCGGCCAACCAACGAGCACAGACCCATGGCAACAGGAATCTGAGGCCGTTCCAGGCTGCTGCCCTGGTTTCATACATAAATGCTGCGTATCTTTGGTTAAGTTTAACTTACAGTTCAGCTGGAATTACAGAGCTTATGCATCAGCTGCCGAATTTGGCAAGTATTCGAAAGACAGGCTTATGATTAATCCCAGGTAACTGATGGGAAAGGTTTTTCTCAGGAAAGGCTGCTTGAAAAAGAGGAGAAAAAAAAAGTTGGAAGAGTTTGTTTAATTTTTAACTGTGGTGGCTTTCAGAATCACCAGGATGATGGTCTGTTTGGCAGCCCACTTCTGCTCCAGCAGGAGTGTATTCAGGTCCGAAACGGTCACGCTGGGCTGCTCTCTAACTGAGGCCTGTTGCCTTTCAGTAACAACGCCCAGCCCAGCGATGCCTGTGGTGTGGTTGGACTGGCTTTCAGCGGTCCCCAGATCCAGAGCGCGACGGTTTTGTTAGACCAGGACGTAGCCGATGAGAGGACAGCAGAAGCCGCCATGCAGCGTCTCAAAGCAGCAAACATCCCCGAGTGTAACACCATTGGCTTCATGTTCGCGTGTGTTGGCAGAGGATATCGGCATTATAAAACCAAACGGAACATGGAAGCGGATGCGTTTAGGAAGTTCTTTCCAAATGTTCCCCTATTTGGCTTCTTTGGACATGGGGAAATAGGATGTGATCGAATAGTCACTGGGAATTTTGTATTGAGAGAATGTAACGATGTAAAGGATGACCTGCTTCATGGTTACACTACTGTTATGACTCTCATTCATCTTGGTTCAACTAAAGCAAACCAAGCGTAAATGTGTTTTTAATGCATCAGTGAGCTGGTTCATCCCAGAGAACCAACAGGTCCAGCAGAGCGGACATCTTGCAGTCAAAGCACTTTCCAAAACATAAACATCACGTTTGTAATATGATCAAATCCTGTAGCTGGAACGGAGTTTAATGTAATAGCTATGAGGAGCCCTTGCCTTTTGTGTGACCCCCTGCACGCGCTGGAATTGCAGGGAAATGATATTTTATGGAATTCTGCAATCGAAGAAAGCCTCTTTTTTTCCTAAAATGAGAATAGTTTGCACAAGTGGCAGTTAGAGGCCAACGTGTAGAAACAGTGCTTCGATGTGCTCTATTTGTGTGTGCAAAACAGTCCCGAAGAACCACCGATGTGTGCTGAAATACTGATGCATAAAATCCACCACTTCCTGCATTTTAAGAGATGCACAGCTTGCCCAGACTTGAGTCCTGTTTACAAAAATGAATAGTTCACTAGGTAACATTCAAGGAAATGTTTAGAAAAGAAGAAGAAAGTGCTCATTAAATAAAGACACTGTTATGTAAATGCACCCGGCCTTCCGAGAGGAAGAAGCTGTGATCTGGTGAGGTGCTGTCAGTTCCGAAGCTCAACTCATTTCACCATCTTGAACTAAATTTCAGTCATCTTAAATACTTGATTTAGAATAACATCTGATACATTGTGTCTGCCAGCAGTTTTAGTCTTTGTGTACGGTAGTTCACAGAATCAGAGTGGACTGCCTTCCTTTTGGATTCTCTTGTAGCATGATCTCCTCTGTTACAAACCTGTAAATCCACAGTACAAAGAAATGAAGACTCTACCTGGTATCTTTAAAGTTTTTTGCTTTTTAATATGAAATTCTGGGCCACACGAGATCTGGCGATGTTCTTTTTGTCTCGAGCCTCTAAGACCTGTGCTTTTGCGTGTTCTGTGAGCTGAAGCTTTTACATCAGTCATCTATTTTGGGTGCTGCAGCTGGAAGGTAGTGTTACAAAGTTCACGTAGGTACTTTCATCATATTCTCAGCGTAGCTCATAATATATCTGCTCACTTAGGAATTCTCCCTTTTCCTTTCATTTAGCAACAGAATGACAAGAAAGTAAGATTTGTTTCGCACCATTTCATCACGCTTCAAAACGCCTCATCTGCCCTGTTCTCGGTTTATTAAGAAGAACGTACTTAGCTGTATATTGTACAACAAAATAACTATGTTTTGCTGTCCATGTAAGAGCCAAGAGTACACTCAGCGACTTCTGGTCAATGTCTCCATGCTGTTTTCCATTGGAAGAGGCCTCACGTGTAGGGAGGAGGTGTACCTGTCCTGACAGCACAACATTGTTTTCAATGGTTGTTAAGCACAGATGGTACTTTCCCAGGGCTCAGTTGGTGGTGATGTTTCTTAACTCAGAGACAGAGGATGTGAACTCCCAGTGGCCTTCTTGCCAGGGACGGGAGATAATAACTGTGGGTGTGACTTGGAAGAGCTGTAGTGACTGCATTTGGAAGAAAAGGTTGGGAATTCAGTGTGCTTGAATTTAAGTGGAGGACAGGGAGATGCGTGTTTTCAGCATAACAGGAACATCACGTTTGGCTCTTTCTCACCATTTAACATTACATGTTTAACAGTAGGCAAAGAATAGGTTTTGTTTCTGTAATACAGACAGAACTTCTGTAGTAGTTACCATGAGTTTGGGCATAGGCCTGTTAGCATAGGCCTGTCAGCTTCAACCGACTTTTTGCTGCAGTAGAAGTAAACGAGGTGTAACCAATCACACATCTGGACCAAGAGTGCAGGCGTATCCAGAAGTGTCCAAAGAAGCAGTTTGTGAGCTTCAGCCATGGCACGGCAAAGCAGAAAATGAGAATGCAGTTTGAAGGAGCTCATTGCTGGGGAGGTGTTCTCAGCTCGGTCCTTCAGCTGAAGGTGTTTGTGAGTGTTGGAGGTAACCACAGCACGAAGAAGCTTCTGGTGGGGAAATCCCAAGGGCTTGCACCTGCATCCAGGACCATCTCCACCATGGGGGAAGGGGGGAGAGCCCAGAGGATGCCAGAACCATGCACTGTGCAGCTGGCATTGCTGTGCTGCCTCCCCTGGGCTGCGTCATCTCTCCCATGTGCCGGGGAAGTGGTGTGGTACATAATATTGCTACGTGTTTGATTAAAGTGCTTTGGTATCCAGATTCCTTTTGCCTCCAAATTGTGATTTACTCTTAAACTGTGAGAGCTCCTGAGTGAAACCAGTTATATTTGCTTACCAGGTATTGTGTGCCACCTGTGGCTCATCAGAGCACAAGGCAGGGTGTGTTCTGTGCTGGTGCAAAGAGCTGCAGTGCAGTAACAGACCTCTGTCACTCCAAAGTTGTAAAGCGGACAAAGTTACGTGAATATTCAGTAATTGGGTCAAACTCAAATAGCAGTGCTTCTCACACAGTGCATGACAACAGTGAAGGACTTCTCCAATGACAGTATCTGCACGGTTACAGCAGTGATGGTAGTTTTCTGCAAGAGTATGTAAACCTTAAGTGACTGCAACAGGATTTTGTTTTGGTGAAGAAAAAAGGAAACCCTTCCAAACGACACGGTCTGCAGAGGAGAGCGGGGATCCTGCTGACACAAGGTAAAAGATGTTATTTTTCCCCATGGTTTGAATATGCGCAGTGAAGCATTCCTCATTTCCATGTAATGCATATTTCAATTAAGTGAACTGAGGGTGTAAGAAAAAATAAGCCAGAAGGCAAGTGGTGTGATATAACCTCTTATTTGCACGACCGAAACAGCACTTATGAGAATAGCATCCAACTATTAACTAGAATTTTTATTGTAAGATTACTGCTGCAAAAAGTCTCTTATTATGGATTCTTCTGTAGCGTACAGTTGTAAGGAAGCAAGAGGAACATGACAGAGAGGAGCCAAATGGTGCTCAGTTGGCACAACGGCGCTGTTGGAAAGCAGTTTCACTTAAAAACTGCAAAGATGGTGAACTTGTTTGTCGTTGCTGGCTGTGTCAGAAGGTTTGTTTGGGCCCAAGTTAATATTGGAACAAGCCTTATTTTAACAGATGAATGACTCATACTGAATCATGCCCCCTTGGCAGCAAACAGTAAACACAGAGGTGTAAACGATATGGCCCAATGCTGACTTTTAGCGCGCAGTAGAGAAGGCTGCTAAGAACGTTACACCTCAAACTGAGTTTAATAAAGCCAAGTGATTACATGTGATTCTGATTTAATTACAAGTCTGGAAGCATTAAGAAAATAATTATTTCTCCCTGACTTGTGATTATTTTTCAAGATTATATTATGGGGGAGATAAACAGTGGAGGTTCAGACATTGCGGTTGGCTTGTACTGCTGCTTGCACACCGCCCAGCAGCTCTTAACAGGTAGGGTGTTGTTCTAAACAGGTAACACATGGTGACATTAGAAAACTGGAAACTTCAAGAGAAAGGCCTAAGATGGGTTTGGATTATTCAGAAATCATATGAGCTGGATACCGACTTTAGAATTATTAACAGAAATAGCTACTTGGGAAACATTTTAGGAGTGCTGTGATAGTTTAAGAGCAAAAGTTTTATTCCCAAATCAATAGGATTTGTGCTTCTAAATCATTTAAGCACTTATTAAAAACCCCCACAAATCATCACTGTTCCATTTCACAGCCAGATCCTCACTGAGGTTAGCAGGAAGCACACAGATGTTTCAGTGATTAATGTCACCTCTTCAAGAGAACTTTTCACAACTCCAGGAGTTAGAAACAGCTTCTTTAAATTAAGCTCCTCTTTGTTGTCAGTGTGGCAAGTGAGAGTGAACAGGAACTCCAGAGCTGGCAGAGGTCACTGTAAGCAGTTTAGACAGCAGGGAATGCAGTAATGGAGAAAAGAACAGGAGGTACAACGTGGAGTCAAATTAGAGAGCCCTGTTAGAAAATGCCAGTGGAGGGTCAGCTACGTTTTCATAGCCCATAGGAGGCCTGTACAGGAACAGGAGTCGGTACCGTTTTTTTAGAGTATAAGTTAAAAACAGTCTCTTCTAAAGTACACTGAAAACGTTTGTACGTTACATACTGACATAGATGTGAATTCAGAAGTGATAGGAATTGGTTTTAGCGTTCATTTGGGGAATGAATACAGCCCTATCTTGATGTTATTTCAGGTTCTACATCTGCTAGCTTCTTTTTACACAGCCTTAGCTAGCTATAGAAACAGTCCGTGGTGAAAGCCTTTTTGGAGCATCGCTCGGAGTACCGCTCCCAAACACGGCACTGAGCTGCAGCCCACCTGTAAGTAGTCAGGAAATTGTATTTGGTACTTTGCTACATTGCTCTGTGACGTTAGAGTACAGGCTATGGTGAACAGGTTAAAAATCGCAATAAATAAGTAAATAAAGCAGCCAAACCAGACTTTGGATTAGCACAAATGGGTAACATTACATACAGTAATGGCAAATCTGTATTGCCCTTCTTAAAAAAAAGAAAAAAGAAAAAAGAAAAAAGCAGTTAATTTACATCTGCATTCTTCTGATTATTCCGTATAATCAGGCAGTGAACGTGTGCATCCCAGACATCTCCATAACCTCACCAGAGAACTGTCACACAGTTCAGTTCTAAGGTTTTTTCCAAACTCACTGATACATCTCCATTACTATTCCTGTGTTTGGAGATGGTCGTACTGCAAGGCAAAACTACCCAAGCTAATCCACAGTTCTTTCAGTTTTTATTTTAAATAGCATGATACCATTTAAACTAATGGAGGAGTAGTTTCAAAGATAGATATTATGTTTCTTGAAAACAGCAGTGAAGCAGAGAAGAGACCTTATTACCCATCCCTGTGTAGATACACAACGCTTTTCTGCAGCCCACTGGCTCCAAGAACAGTATCTGATTGGAACCAGTGTTTTCTGTAGCTTTCCTGCTCACAGGACTACTTAATTTTTAAACAGGCACTGCCAGACAGCACTGTACAAGTTTATTAAGCCAGAGGCCATGTTGGTTACCCTGTGCTTCCTGTGGCATTTGGCCAGCTTACAATGAATTTGTAGCCTAATCTCCTTTTGACCTGAAAGGCAAATTCACAGAGCTTATGAATTGAAGTAGTGATTTTAGAAGCTGAAATGTTCTCAGTTGGAATGGATGTGAAGCTATGTTGAACCACTAGTAAGATTTCATTCCGAGATAACATTGTTTCATAGATCGACTTGTTTGCATTTCAACACCAATTTGATTTATTCATTCTCACTTTTTGTACAAATTGTTTCCCAAATAATGCAAATGTGAGTGGTAATACTGAACAACTATCCCATGTCCGCCTAGAAAGCTGAGAGGCTTTTAACAGTTCATAGAGTACAACTTCAGTGCATTCATTTCCCACATCTTGTAGTAATATCTCCTCCCTCAGTTTCCATTTCAGATGACCACACGCCTTTTCTTTTTCTGATGAAAACAGTGTGCTGAACGTTACTGTCAGTGAGTCTGAATGTCTCGTGATCAGTAATGCATGGAGGTTACCTGACAGCAGTCCTCTCTGACTAAATTCCACAGAGACTGTGCAAAGTATTTCAGGTAACACTGATTCTTACGTAGCCGTCAGTATTGCTGCACATCTCCTAAACTCTCAATTTAACAGTGGCATGTCCATATATGATGAAAAATCACTTTTCTTCTTAGCCTTCAAAACAGTATTAACAGTGTCCTCCTGAGTAACTGATAAAGGTTTGGAGTCCCAAAACCAGCATGTAAGCTCGGTTAATTCGAGGAGGAACTTATGCTTTATATAACTGGGACACTTCTGGTTCAGGATCTCTGGTTGATTGGATGTTTTCCTGCAGATGCTGAGCTTTCACTTGTACCCCAGCTTCTTTGACATGAGTCCTCAGAAAGCAATACTTTTTTTCTCTCTTGTTTTCTAATAGCTGTTATATTATGATTTTCTCCTTGACTTCTTACCGTATACACTGTAGCACTTTGCCTTTTCTTCTTTGTCTTGCTGTATTTGTGTCTACATGCACAGACAGCACACACTATTTTTCCTGATGCTGGAGCATGTAGCAGACACTCCAGGAACTGACGCTTCTTCACATTTTTCTTTCCACCTGTGTTTTTACACACCTTATTGCTTTTTATTTCAGAGATGAGAAATCTGCATTCTGCATTTTCTTCCCTTTCACCTCCTGATATTTTCTCAAGCTTTTTCTTCAGTACAACACTGTAGATCCCACGCAGTGAGCTGCTAGGTAATGTGCTGCTGTATAAATACGTATTGTTTTTCCTGGTCGCAACCTCCATTGGCAGAAATGAGATGAAAGTAGGACCATTCAATTCATGTTTTCTATGCCTCTCCGTACCCAGCCATTCTCTTTGTGTCATCAGGGGAGGAAGAGAGACAGACCATGTCATTTGACCTCTCTTTGCCCGAGTAACATAATCCTGTAAGGAACCAGAGAGTGATACATATATTGGTGTAATCAACAAATGGTGATGGGAATAAAACAATTGTATTGTTACAGAGGGCAGTACTTGTCTAACCAAGACGTCTGGCTGGATAATGGTTTGTTTCAGGGATGGTCACGATGAATAAAATTCCTGATGTCTATCCTCCATAAAATAGAAGGTGGGATGCAAATCTTCCTCATCAGTGAGATTTTTAGAAGGCAACACAAAAATATCAAGGAACCTGCCTTGCTTAGTACTAGGGATGTACACCAAAGAAAGGGTAAATACTCTAAACTTCTTTTAACCATTACCTATCTGTTCTCTTAGTATATTCTTTGAATTGAAATCTTGCACCAGGAAGCTGACCTATATACCAGCAGTAGTACCTCACCCTCATGTTGTCTTACTGTTCATAACAACCTAACTATTGCCTTGAGAAAAGTAACTCTTTTCCCTCGTGTTTGATAAGTGTATTCTGAAACAGGCCAAATCCTGGACGTTTAACATAAGTGTAAGTTTTGAAGCTTCTGAATCAAGACAGTCAACTCCTCTAGGACAGGCTGATCTAAAATTCACAGTATAACCTCATGCTAAAAAATCCTATGGTCGCCTCGTGTTCTCCTTGTAGTGAAAAATAATTATTTTATACTTCTCATGCAGAAAAAGAAATACATATATATCTCATGCCTCTATCTGTGCATTACTAAAAACAACAGCTTGTAATGGAACACCTCACAAAATTCAAACATAGGTTATAGTGATTTCTGAATAATCTGATGCACCTTTAAAAATACATAGAAACTCTACTAAATGCAACAGATTTTCTTCATGTGTTAATTGCAGTCTTCTCTAAGATGTAAGTAGGCCTCCTATTAGTCACTTTCTTTTCTTAACCCCCTTACCATATCAACCTCTACAACTGTTATGGTTGCTCTGCACATCATTTTCTCACCAGTCTTCCACTCTAATGCTTTACTCCGTTATTATTTCTGAAAAACAAAGCGAATGCTTTTCACTAAATAAATCTTCTTTCCCCGCTTTCATTATTTCATTTTAAGTGCACTCACTGTTGCAGCCATTGCTGCTTGTAGTCTCAACCAGGTGGGCACCACACTCTGAGGAACTTGTCCTTGCAATGGTGGCTTTCCTGGCCATAGGAGGGAAAAAAAATGGAGAAAAAACAACACAGAATGAAAACTTATCAGAGAAGAGAAGCGTTAACGGTGTGATACTTCACTAGGAAAAAAAAAGAGTAACATAGCTCTTCTGCAATTACTTCCTATTGACACTCAGTACTTCTGAGAAGCATGTATTTGAGGGACAACAACAGAGATTGGAGGCAGGAAAGAGCACTAGGACCTACAGGGCTTTTCTCCTAAGTTAATGTTCCTGTGCCAGCGTGATTTGTCAGGATGTTATTAAACAATGAGTAGATAACACAAAATTGTTTAATTTACCTTTAGATCTCTTAGCATTTGGAAGGGAAATTGCAGTAATGTGATATTTTCTACATTTGAGGAGAAACATATCCTTTAGATAGAGCTTTCTGTTGCTTTCTCTTTCCTTCTTTCTTTTAATAGTAATTGGACATCTGCTCTCTTCAGAAGAGTCATGAGCTGTTCTCCTTTCTGTCCAGTTTGCGTCCTGTGGAGGTACAACTCCTCCACAAAATCTGTTGTCTTGGATAGCTCAGATGGCTTTATTCCTAGACCTGTGGTTTTGGCTGGCGGAGTTCCTGTTCATCAACATAAGCTTATCATATAGGTAATTTGGCATTTCAATATGGACTTACAATACAGTATATAAATAAAATGCAGTTATTCTAGTTTTCCTTAGGGTTTTCTCTACCTCTCTAAGGGTGGCACTCAGGCCTCTGTATTTTTTTTTCTTGTTATAGATGTGTTTTATGCGGAATCCATGCTAATCAGCTGCCTTTCTCAGTCATCTTCCAGTAACCCTTGTATGATGTGTTTCTGGAGAAGGAGGGCCAGATGGACCTCTGCTGACCTGTGAACTGCTTGTAGCAAAACATGCCATTTGTTACCTCAGTAACAGTGTAATAGGAGGGATTTTGAATGCTTTCCTGTTTTCCTCAGAACACAACTGTAGACTTGTCCTCTATCAGCCTTCTATAGAGAAGTTAATCATGATTTTATGAGATTTCCCAAGATAGTCTGGTGTGAAAGCTAGATCCAGGGGCAGCTAACCAAGTAATCAGACTGAGTTGCTGTCCTTGTTTCTCTAAGAGGCTCTACTACTTGTTCTGCCCAAGTAAACTGATCTCGATTCAGAAATGCTGTGTTTGAGGTTCAGCTTCCAACTATATAAAAGAGGACTCGTGCAGACCTGTAATTGCTGTTATTGTAAGCTTCTGTACTTTGGAATGCAATGCTGTTTGACCATAAAACTTAGTAAATTGGCTCCAGCCTTCCCTAATTTCACTGTATGCAAGAGGAAAAGGCTTCTATAATGGATTAGTCTTTGAATTTTATGCTCTCTGAAGACTTTTTTTTCTCTTTTTTGCCTCTGTAGAAGCAGTTATATGAGACACTCTGTGTTATTTATGTTACATAAAGCCATGCTTCCAAGATCACACCAAGGAAGAGATGTCATACTGGCTTCATAAGGGAAGGTTTATCTCAAGGCCTCAAAACATATCTGGAGGTATTTCTCATTGGAAGTACTTTTCATCTCACAGAGATTCTCAGCAAGTGTTTTCTGTCTCCAGAGCAACACTGCTACATTAGCAAACATCACACAGAGCCTCGGTGCATCACCACAGGAGAAGAACTGGGCTCCTGCCTCTTCTGCCGCAGCTACCAACACAGGGAGCAATTAGTGCCCCTGTGCAAATTGCTCTCAGTTGGATCCAGAATGATAACACCAGCAAGAACTCTGCTGGCTTTTGTACACAGGTGAGTGATGGTATTTGAATAGCACTGTGTTTGATGAGCACTGGTGCTGGGTGGTGCTCCAAACACATGCACACGTGGCTGCAGTCAGCTTTGCTTTTCAATTCATTTTTCAATACACCATCACTGGCCTGAGGTGAGGTTAAGGCTTCTGCTTGCCAGAGGGAGCTGGGAATAGCTGTGGGTGCTTTGGCACTGCCCAGAGGACCCTGTCCTATAGCATTCTCTGCTGGGCACCTCTTGCCTCTTGTACTGCTGATGGCACATGTGATGGACAAAATGTACCTTCTGCCAAAGAAGAGAAATTTGACAATATCTTTGGCTTCTGGAACACTGGAGTGCTTTTTTAGGTTGAAATACCCACCTAACTCAGAAAGTTGTTGAGACAGGGAGAAAAGCATTCAGTGAGCACCAAGTGCTCCAAGTTCTCCCTTTCTGGCTTTCTTGAGAAGAGAAAGAAACCAAAACCTAGCTCATGGATGAAAACCACTGCCTTCATCAAAGACCAGGATTCAGCAAAGAAGATAAGGATGAGCTGGTTTGCCCAAACAAATTTGGTGAAGCTCTGGCACAGGTTGCCCAGAGAGGGTGCTGTCCTTGGAGACATGCAAGGTCAGGCTGGAGCAGGCTCTGAGCACCTGGTCGAGCTTTAGATGTCCCTGTTCTGTGCAGAGCAGTTGGACTAGATGACCTTTGGGGGTTCCTTCCAACTCAAATGATCTATGACTTGTATGAATTTTTTAAGTTACTTAAAGCTCTATTCCATTCCAGTAACTTTATAATTGTAAATACTTTTTTTGCTAACTATTAATACAGTGCTGCACTGCTGATAAGACAGGAATAATTCAATTTAAATGACTAAGGGAAGGGAAGGATATCCTCTACAGAAACTTTTTTTAATACCAACTGTTCTATCAAATACTCTCAATCTCTTCTCAGTGTACTCAGCTAGAGGAAAAAAATGGCACTTGGTAGGTTTCCATTACAGCAGCTGGGGTGAAACTAGACTGGCTCTTCAAAGGCTGCTTGTTGAAAGGCACTGACCAGAGGGGTTGATTTGGCAATCTGATAATGGGAAAGTGAAGAACAGAACTGCAAGAGGGATATTATAACCAAAGAGAAATGCAGCACAGGAGCAACAGAGAGGCTTCGAGTGTATGATGGCTAATAATTACAGGGACTAAGTTATCTTAAAAAGGCATAAATACATAATGTAGTGCAAAAACAAGGGAGGACATAAGAGATTGACTTGTTTACACAAATAGGAGCTGTATAAAGGCATCAGTTACTTTGGTTGCCAACTGCAGTGAAGCGGCACTTTGGTAATTCACCTCTATTTCTTAATCTTTGGACGACATAAGGGTGTACTGATACTTTAAAATATTAATGGTTACTCCAGGTATAATGTAAAATCTCTCCAAAACTGGTCTGATTTAGTTACAGAGCAACTAAAAGTAAGAGCTTAGAAAAGACATTTAGAAGGAAGTAAAACATTATAAGCAACAAGTTGAGACATCCACATTAATTATGCTGAATAACCACACAAACCTTATGGATAATGCATTACATACTTTTATATTCAAATAATTAGTACATGATTACCAGAAAGAATTTCTACTTGATTAAAAAGCTTCAGCACTCTGAAGCGCCTTTACCTGCAAAGGAAGTAGAACGTTCCAATTAAAAGAACTCCTAGAAGGAGAAGTGAAGCCAGGAGAACCGCAAACAGGTCACCTTTTGTTTGCGACTTGATGCTGGGTAGCAAAACTTCTTCGCAGCGTGCTCCTGTGTAATTCTCAATGCACCTGGGAAGCCAAGTTGTATATGAATTAGCACTGCGTGTCATCTAACATGAAAAGTCTTTTTGTGTTAAGTGGGGTGAGAGTGGGGAGTTTATATTTCTTTCATAGCACACTTTCTTATGAAGTTTTCACTTGCCTCATATTTCTGGAATGAAGGGAATTGGGCACGTTGGGCATTATGTTTGTATTCTGATTCATACAACTTTTACATATAAAATTCTGTTGAATTGTATATTTCTCAATATGTTTATTGGATTAACAATATATTTCCCAGTTAAATCTGCCTGTTTCATAGGCAGATTTAATTAAATCCAGCTTTTTAGTGTTAACTGAGTTATCCCACTGGATCTCATCTTGCACACAGAAGTCATGCTTTCTTTTCTTCCTTTCACATAACTTTTTACTATTCTTTGTTGAAGAGAGCTAGTATCGTCAGCTGAATAGATCAAGGAAATGGGAATTCATCTAAGACCTGAAGACCTAAGACGCTTAAATTGCAAAGGTAGTTTATTTCAGTGCAATCATTTGTGCTTAGTGAATGACTCTGAGACACATAACTAAAAGGTTTCCCTACTATGCTTCTTTTACATAATGAGCTTCTGAAAAATTTTCCAAAGAGAGGATTCACCGTACATCAGAAGCTACAGAAGAAGCAAAATCTCCCTTTGCACCAAGTTCTGCACAGTGCAGAAAACGTCTTGAACACTTACATTTCTTTCAGACAAGACTTGTTTGCACGTCTGGGCAGTTAGCTGAAGCACTCCAGGGAACGAGGCTTCTGAAGAGCTGGGATGAGCTAGCTTAAACTATTTGTTATGCAGAAATTAGGCTCGTCTTATGAAGTGACTACAGCTTGAACGAGTGCTCTGGGACTTCCTTTTATTGCCTCATTATTGAGATGCTACTAGGAACAAAAGGAACCCCTAAAACCTCCTCAGTTTGAAGAACAGTCCCACCCAACCTGAAACAGGAAATCTGGTGTTTATTGAGAAGACTCAACAGAACTACCTGCCTCGTTGGTAAGTAATACATCTGAGGAAAAAAAGTTACACCCAGAAGATAGCCTCATTGGTGATAAAAATGTTGTAGAAAATCCTGCGGCATCTCATCGTTCTTAGGTAGTTTGCAAGGATGAAGAAATGGAGGATAGCCTTAAAATATGGATTTTCTATTTATCTTTCATTGCGTGTAGAAATGAGCAGGCATTAAATGGCAGCTTGGGAGGGTAGTGCTGTCTGTATGTAAAATGAAAATAGAGGAGACTGACTTATGTAGGGCTGAAGCTTGGTCTGATACTTTTGGAAGATGTCTGCAAGAAGCACAACAGCAAAACCCTTAGAGATCCCAGAACAACCTCCTGACATAGCACTAAGAATCAGCGCAGTAAGGGCTGGGCAAATGTTCAGTTCAGACTGAAGCAGTGTGCCTCCAGTCTGATATCTGTAAAGCAGTGGCAACAGAAACATAACCAGAGACACAAACCGAAATGTGACCATGGTCTGGGGCTAAATGTGGTGAGTTGCACGGGGGAATCGTGTGTTTTTTTTGGGGGTCTGTTTTAGCAGTAGTAGTAATAACAATATTATTAATAGTGTTAATATCATTATTAATATTAATAACACTGTTATTTTTTTTATTGCACTGTTTATATGAGCTGGGCTAGCCATTGCCAGAGCTACTGTGAGAGATGAGACTGGGAATAAACTAAAGCAATGAGACTGCTGTGAATGTTTCCAGGTGTGTAGGTTGAAAGAGAGCCCTGAGGACAAGACGGCAGCTTCCATAAAGACATTCGTATAGTGATGTCTAAGTGTGGTTCAGGAACTGAAACAGAGACATGAAAGATGCCTAACTGCCTGTCATTAGCTATGAGGGGAGGAATTAGCATACCAAGCAAGTTCTTGTTGCATGTTGGGCAAGTAGGTCAAGTTGGCCAAAATGGGTTTTATGCACAAAAAGTAAGCATATCTACAAAGGAAACACTGGAGGTTTGTATAGGTGGTGCCACAAGGTGCTGAGTATTATTTGATGAAACTTCCAACATGTTCATATCTCTCTGAGAACGAGCAGCAACTTGTCACCCAAAGGAGATTCTGGTTTCCCTCTGAGCTCAGCTTCAGCCACACAGTTCCAACTGGATGACAGCTGAGCCCTCTGCCAGGCCAGGCTGGGCACTAAATCCATGAGCTGTGGTGGCAGCAGCAACGGCCCAAATATCACAAGGACCAGCACTGGGGTATGTCAAAGAACGGAGCAGCAAAGGACATAACTGGAAGAGTTGTGTTGTTTAAGAGATTACTATAGCTCTTCAATATTCTCATTTTGATTTCTTCTTATTATATTTGGTCTAAAAAAATGGTGTGTGTGAGGGAGGGAAGGCATCTGAAGCTCTGAGTTGTTTCAAGACTAAAACTGCAATAACCCATTAAATAAAGCAGGTAGCCCAAAAGCTGTTACCATTTAATACCATGAGACTAATTCAAGAAATGTCAAAAAATATTCTGAAAACATGCAAGTGATATTTGGTTTCTTCTCCACATGACATACTTTAATTTACAGTCTGTTTCTACTCCTGGATTTACTGTAAAGCTGAGGGATTAAAGAGCATGCAGCTTCCTTGGTACGTCACAGTGTAACACTTAAACTCCCCTGGTTGGGTGCCAACGGGTTGCTGACCTCAGGCTTACCTTATTTTGAAAGGTTTTGTATCCTGTACTCACGAAATCTACAACCAAACTAATTCTAAAATGCTCTTTTGCTATGGAAACAAACTTGATAAGTGGCTTAGTAATTCATATTGATCAAAAATACGTAGGCTGAAGTTAAACTTTCCTTCATTTTTCTTGTTTTTAGCACTTACTCTGCAAAATATTCTTAAGGAATTTACTGCATCACAGAAAATGGAAAGCACTTTATTTAGTGACTAAATTCTTTATGTATCTTTGTGTATGTGTATGTGCTCCTCCGTGTTTCTATTACTGAAGGTCTTGCTTCCTGCTATTTCTGGCACTGAAGTCATAATAATCTGTGACATGGGCAACTTCAGGCTCTATCTGAGGAAAATGGGCTGAGCTCTGTATCGTATTTAGTGATCTCAATTGCCACTGGCAGCTGCAAGGTATGATTTCAGATAAGAGATTAAAAAGGGGTTAAGGGGGAAGGAACAGCCAAGAAGGAAAAATGTCAAGCATATCTAAATCCACCTAATAGACCGCTGTCAGCATATCACCACGCTCACTGTGTATGGCTCCCAGCACCTATTTTCTGTGACTTATGGACTACTGCTTCAGTACTAAAGGTCTTCAGTACAGGTCTGAACTATTACATAAAGAATTACTAACATCTCTTTTAGTTCTTTGTATTCAAAAATAAAATGTAAGTCTTTACAAATGACAGGAGGGGAAAAAAATAATCCCACAGGTATCATCACTTATTAAAGCTCTGCTACTGATCAAACAGTCACCATTTGCTAAGGACAACGTGAGACTTGTCAGAGTTACTGCACTCAGCTGCTGGGAGAAGGAAAGACAGACAGACTGCTCTGATTGCTTGAGATAACGCTCCAGATATTTATTGTAAGTATAGTGGCATTTCAGGAGCCTATTCCTGAAAAAAACTGTAGAATACTGTAAGAATAGAAATGTAGTTTGAGTAGGGCATTGTTCTCTTGCAAGTAAGAGATAAATGCTTTGTAGAACTGAATAGAATAACAGGAATAGAGAATGGAATATAATATTCATAGAAGTATTCTTGAATACCAATGAAAACTGTTGAAGAATGCTAAAATGATACATGAAGAACAAATAAATAGGCTTGATATAAACTGAGGCTTATGGAAAAGTTCTAGAGAATGTGCATAAAGGGAACTAAGTCAGTGGTCCAAAGGAAAGATGAAGCAGGAGGAAATAAAGATGGTCCTTCTAGCTAAAGAAAGTTGCATAGATAGGATTAGGTTAAAATGACAGGGTTATAGAACTGTGGCGATACAGTAGACTGAGCTGGCATGAATCATCCATGGAAGCCATATTCATGCTCTGTTTAAAGAAACATGGGGGAAAAAAAGGGAATGCAATGGTGGAGTTGCAAACAGGACACTGAGACTGTAGCAACTTTCTCCTAAACAGAAGACAGAACCAGGTTTAAGGCAGTCCTAAGCCTTCAAGAGGAAAAGGAGCATCTCTGTTACATCAGTAGAATACTAAAAATTGCAGTGGAGTTGCATACCCAGTGGCTGCAAGCAAGACAGAAAAGCAGCCTCTAATAAGCATGTGGTTTAGGAACAGAATCCAGACTGATGGGTATCTATATAGTGTCTTCTAGAGGTAGTCAGGTTTAATAGACACAGCTTTAAAAGTCAGTAAGAGCTCTAGGTTGACCTTGTTTATAACGGGTACCTAAAAGCAGAAGAAAAGTTAAGCAGAGTTGTTAAATATGGCAGGTACTTGAATGAATGAGTACAAAAGACATAGAAGCCTGGGGCTATAATAGGAGGAGGTTATAACAATTACTTGCGGTCACCAGGCTGGGTGTTGCTGTTGCACAGCATTTGCACGCTGGTAGCCTGCTGTTTCAGTACATGCTCTCTGCTGGCTCTAAATGGTCCTGTGTAGCATTCCAAAGTTGATTTTTTTTTTTTTTTGATGGAAAAAAAAGATTTTCTCTTAAGAAGTGAAAATTTCTAATACAATCAGAGGTGAAAGACAGCAGCTTTCACATGTTTGAGAAAAATTGTGAGACTCGACACTCCCCTTTCAGAGAGCATCCAGGCTTCTGCTTTCCTTGATGCCAACACACACCCACGTACACACACACCTCTTGTCAGTTCAGATGAGCAGCCTTACTCTTATATATGAACTTAATATAGCAGCTGTGCTGGAGACAGAACACTGACATAATACGTTGATCACAGCTACCCACAGCAGCATCAATAAAAGGATGGAAGGAAATAGACTGCTTTGAATTAGATGTCAGGACATGACTAGCAGGTCTGGAATTACAGTTAGAGATCGGATCATAAAGCATCAATAAAAAAATAAAACACAGCGGCTTTCCTATAACGCAAAGCATTACTGCAGTCTCATTTGCAGATGCTCTGCCTGTCTGATTTAGGTGAGAAGGTAGGGTTTCCTTCTCTCCCAGACTTTAAGGTGGGTGGCACAAGCAGTATCTGACAGATTAAACATTGGAAGTAAGATTTGATTCAGATACGCACACAGACTTCCCATTGCTTATTATTATACAACAAGAGTGTTGATTTTACTTTTAGTCTTCCTTTAGTGAGGAAAAAACTGTATGGTTCTTGGCAGAAAAATTACTTGCACGTACAAAAAGCTCTATAAACAGTAAAAGACATCTGAAAAATAAGCTGTGTTGCAATGTAATTGAGATTGTGTAGCTGATAGCTTCAAAATCACCATCATCTTTGGTCTGTAGTACTCTTTAAAGGTTGTCCTAATCCATACACTATAAGGGTGTCTAGTAAATATGAAAAAGACTTCAAAGCCTAAGTCAATGAGCAATGGCAAAGTTACCTGCAAGTTTTAAATGGCTTTTTAAAAAAATTCTGTATCCACAGGATTTTCCAAACCATTACTTCAAAGCTGCATTCCATAGAAAGTAAAATAAATCTCATGCTACTACTGGAAATAAGTGGAAAGAATGGGTTCTTTTCCCTTAGCGTGCCTCATGTGGAGTGCTTTACCACAGTATCTGGTAAGTCTTATCACTAATATGTTTCAAGCTCATGAGATAATTATTTCTATTTTATGTCCCATTAAAAATGAATTGTAGTAATTAACTTTCTGGTTATACATTTGGTATGCATTCTAACTTCTGTTTGTAGCTTTCACGCTAAAAGCAGAATTGGAAAATAGTGACTGGACACTTTGTGTTTTCAAAAGAGGTTAGGGTATGCAGAAGCATAGCTTTGAAGGCAGGGAAAGAAAAGCTCAGTGGTCTTCAGCAAGGTGTGAATTCTGAAGATTCACGGCACAGCAGTGCCATCACTTGTGGGGACATTCGACAGTGAGTGAAGAAAGAACCACACAAGGATAGGGTGTACAGAAATATCCTGATGGCTTGTAAAGTCATACAGCCTAAAGCATGCATTAGCTGTGTGTTCTGCTCTGAAAATGTTGTAAAGAGGGAGGGGGAAAAACAAACAAACCAGCAAACAACCACCTGTATCTTCTCTGAAATGAAAAAGAAGGTTCTCAGCTATGTCCTGTGTAAGACAACATGGAAACAGCACAACTTCACCTCACAGTGAAATCTTAACATAATTCTGCACTGTGTTAATTAATGATGATGGGACAGCTGCACATCGGGCTGAGGCAAACATCTTTCAGCCCAGCATTTTGTGATACACCTGAGGCAGCTGTTTTTACAGCCTTCTCTGTTCTGCTGCATGTTTGTTTATTTAGCACAGTTGAGCATTCCCGGGTTTGAAGCTCATCTTGCATATGGTGACAGATGTGCCTTTTGCTGCTGAGGTCATTAACTCAGTGTTAGAAAAGGAACAAAGGAAGATGGCAGCTGAGCAACCTCATGTTTTAACATAATCAGCTGTATTTAAAATCTGCTATGTTGTGCTGTGGGAGGAAAAGGTCAACTACTGTTTTATTTACATTACATCTCTACAATATATATATATCCAATTCTGAATGGATATTTCAGTACCAAGAACTGAAATATCCAAAAGTAAACAGTGTCTCTTAATTTTCTAGCATGGAAGGAAATATGTATTTCTAAAGAATGATGCAGTTTTCCCATTTATGTTGTGAAATTACTTCCAGTGACATCACATCAGGTAAGCTGGACTGTTTAGCTCACTGTATTTGTCTAGATAAATAACGTGCCAAGGCAAATGTGTTTTAAGGTATGTTTTACAGTTTGCTGGCCTGTTCTCATTCCATTTGGCTCTTTTAACCAACACTGTGCTAACAATGAAGCAGCCTTTGAGCCTAAAACTGCTTCAGTTTTTGTGTCGATGGGAGGTGATCGTCTGAGAACACCTGGAAGCCATATGTGGGGTCTGCAAGAAATCTGTATTAAAGAAACTTGGAGCAACTGCGTGATGCTGTGATTCTGTGATGCTGACAATCCTGAAATTCCAGAGTGCAGAACAGTTTTCTGAATTCTGCTGAATAGCGATGCGTTTTTTTCTGTCGTTTCTATTCACATCACTGCTGATTACTAAGATATCTGTGTGTAAACAAAACCTTTCTCATCTATAATTAGCTTTCTCTGACTGATTAAGGAACATGCTTAGAATGAGGACATGCTTAAATAGAATGCTTCTATTTAAACCCTTATAACTTCATAATCAACCATTAGGTACAGAGGAAAAATACTTGATAATTTAAATGCAGTAAGATTGCCTGAGTGTAACAGAAATGCTCTTAAGATGGTACTTTCCTGCTTCAGCAGATTATAAAATCTTCCAGTACGTGAATTACAAATGACTTCGTTTGGAGCTTTTTTAAAGTGGAGGTTGTCTATGCTGACTCACTTGCGCTCCTGAAGAATGAGTTCTTCTGAATATTTGTTACTTCTTATCTATAGTTACTTCATCAGATATGCCTTCCTTATTATGCAGTCCACCAACAGTCGAGACTGGGTGCTTTGAAACCATATAACTGATGCTGTTCAGCCTACTTCTTTTCCACATAAACATTTAAATATCAATAAGGGATTCCTTTTAGAAAAAAAACGTGCATATATCAACGTGCATGAAATGCATGTTTTACTTAGTGCGTGCATGTAGTATGTATTTGACACCACAGAAGTTTGTGAGGTATATCAGCTATAATTACTACAATACATCACTCTTGAGCTTTATCCTTGTTTCTGGATTGGATTCATTGTATGACATTGGACAATACACTTGGCAGTGATACGCTGTGCTTATTTTTTAATGAGCATTTGCTACAAAATTATCTTTTCTCTCCTCATCTACTAGGTGAACTTGTATGCCTGAACTTGCTTGTTTAGATCGAACTGTTCCACACAAAACAGAAGAACTACTTGAATTAGGCATGTTAGAAAATATTTTGTTTCCTTCTTCTGTTTCACCCGATTACTGTCACTTATAACTCAAGATTGAGGAGGGAGCAGAAGCTGCCATAGGGGAGAAAAAGGTGGTATCCACAACTATATGCAGTAGGTGTCTGAATGTCTATTAATATGTTACGTAAACCTATTAAATTAACCGTAATTTATCTTGATGAGCAATAACTCAGTAAATGCAGAGCCATGAAAATTAAATTTTAATTTGGCATCATTTTATGTATTGCTAAAAAAGCAAATAAAATATAGGACTGTATTTACACAAAAGCAGGATTGCAGTCAACAAATGCAAAAGCAGGAGATGGACTCTGAAGGGAAGAATGGTCCAATAAACTAATGGCCTAACATGTATCTATATTTACTGCCTAGGTCCTTCTTCAGCAAGTGGTCTTTAGATGTCACTGTAAATCTGCCCTTTGAGCATCTCGTTGTGATTCAGAGAACATGGTAAGTCTTGCCTTATCTTCATGGTTTTTTTTTTTTTGCCTTAAAAAACAGTATTCTTTTTTGTGTCTCCTGTTTTTCTTCACATCAGGCCATTTTTACATGATCCAAATATATGCAGTATAATTCATCTGGAAGAAAAACTGGGAAGGTACTTTGCCACTCCAAATACCTTGACTTACATTTCATTCTGTGTTCAGCAAAGGGTATTTTGTTCCTTTCTGTACTGTAATGAGGGGAGGAAACATGGCTCTAAATATAGATGTAATCCTGAATGCATACATAACTGAGTTGTTGCATCTATCAAAAAAGTATACCCCAGGTATACTCATTTGGTTTTCCTCATTGTCATCTCTGTGAGCTTGGTAAGTTATCTGAGTGTGAACTACTGAATTTCAGACAGCCGTAAGTAACAGATATTTTCTTTCATTCAGTGGTTTAACGGTGCATTCTTAAAGAAGCAAAATGGAGAAACGGTTTTGAGGCAGTTACTGTCCAGTGTTTAAACACACACATTTTAGTTTCACTGACCTGCAGAATGGACTGGGTACAGTAGGAATCATATAGCAAATCCCTCCATTTAGACAAAAAGATCCATAACTGGTGCCACAGAGTTCTTCATGATCTTAAAAATAAGACCAAAATAAAGAGTGAAAAATTGAGATTTCTGTATTTTCATCAATAATTATACTTTTCCTTCTTCTTAAAAAAATACATATATATATAATACACATACGTGTGTGTGTGTGTTTCAGGGGTGAGTCGTGGTGCAGCTTCATTTTAAGAAAAACAAACCAGGACAAAAAAACCACACTAAGAACAAATATAGACTCAGATTGCCTCTCAGGACAGCAGTATACAGCACCATCTATCTTGCAGAATTTTTTTATGTAACTGTGACTATATGCAAAAAAAATTGCAAATCTGTCACCATTATGAACAAATGCAGGAAGTTTCTTGTGCACGGAGAGGAGCTTCTGATTCTCCATTGCCTTTCATGACCACCAACTGTACAGAGTAAAGGGATACACATGATGTGAAGTCCAGTTTGTCCTGGTCCAGTGGCATAAACCCCTTTGAGCTTAACTAGCTTCTGTGAGAGAATCAGAGTCAGTACAGATAATCCCAGAATCGTTCCATCTGTGGTTCAGCTGTATTAAGAACTGAATCGTAGTGGCTGGACACCACCAGTTTTAACAACTAATTGAGCACCTAGCAAATGAAACTACAATATCTCGATCAAAAGAAAAATAGAACAGTCTTCTGACATCACAAGCCTGAGTGAGAATCATGTGTTACCTCACACTTTAGGTGTTGTTTTTGCTGCTATTTCTCCCAGAAGTTGTGAAAATCAGAACTTGCTGTCTCACTATTTATGTATAGAAGACATGCTCTATACACAATATGGCATTGTTTACAAGGAATCAAAACTTCTGTTTGTTTTTCAGAAAACAAATGGAATTGTGGTTCCCCTTTGTTCCTGTAGGCTAAAGTGAGAAAGTGTGGTCAAAGGTAAACTGGGGACCTGGAGGGGAGACATAAGCCTGGAAAGATTGTTCATGTTTGACATTATTGCACTGGTTCAGGATGTGATATAACAGAAATGTGTGCTCCACCCCATTTATTAGGAGGGAAATGGAAATTTATTTTAACTCTGAGGCTTTCTGTGCTCATCTGCTGGCAAATAATTTACTGCAAGTTTGCTATAGAAAGACATATAGAGTTATTTTGCATGGATAACTGTCTGACTGCAAAATGGCAATAGAAAACAAGAAGTATGAATTGCTTGATTTTAGTCTATTCAAATATAACAGTGAAACTTCTGTGGCAGTGTAATTGAATTAAAGGCCACACTCTTCCTAAAATGAAAAGAGAGAATATTGAATACATTACCACTGTACCAGGGTATAACAACCAAGTTAGAAAAAGCAAAACTCTCAGCTTAGACCTGGTCTTAACTCCATTTAGTGTCTGAGGGAGTCAAGTGTTGAGATTCTACCAGTTAGAAATGTGAGAAGGCGTAGACCCCACAGAAAAAGGATTTCAGATAGCTCAGGAAAAGCCTTCAAAGAAATTCTTGTGAGAATTAATGAGAATTTATTAACTGCCTTATAACCCTGCCTCACAGTTGTATGCTTTTTCTTTACCTTTATGCAGAATTAGGCCTGTCTTACTGTCTCATACTGGCATAGCAGTGGAGCACTGAAATAAACTAGATGCCTCAGTCATTCAGAACTCAGAATACTTAGGGAAAAGATCCTCTCCCTGTTACACTGTGATCCATGCATTGAGAACCAGCTCTGCAATCCAACTAGACGTTTTTGTTCTGGAAAAACACCTCAGGTACTGTCTTATAAAAAGCAAGGGAGAGAGAACAAGAAGTGCCTAGGAGGCCTTCAAAACCTTTTCGATTGCAATTACAGACAATTTCTCTACAGGCTGTTTCTTTCTAGAGCTAGGCTTCATTCTAATGCTAAGGGGAAAATGGTAACCTTAATTCTACCAGTAATGGGATGTGTGAACAAACATCTACATCCATGTAGGTCAGGTGCCCCATTTTCCAAGTAACTGTGCTTTTCATTAATACCACATTGCATATGAATCCTTTGCTACTACTTAAGGAAAGTACCCAAGTAATACAGTATTAAGTAGACCACACAATTATGAAAGAGAAGAAAAGTCAGGATACTCCAAAAGTAGAAAATAAATAAATAAAATCAATAAAAATTAGATTCTACTAGTAGAGGTTTTTGCTACTATTCAAAAATGTGTATACCCACTTCACCAAAATACAGTAGTTTGGATCAAATTTGATAGCTATAGCTCTGTATTTGTAGACAGGAGTGTATGAAAGCAACAGTTTAGCCTTTTGAATGTATAGTCAATGATGCAGAAGAATATAATGGAGAATCAGAGGGGGTTCACTACAAGGAAAAACCCAATTACATGAACATTGGGGAATATGTTACAATTTTTCATGTAAAAATGCTAATTGTACATTTTGGAAGTCAAATGCATGCTACATTCAGACTAGTTTTATCAAGATAGAGAAGTTTAACAAGTCAAGTGATGATGAGAAGTTAAATCTTTTGCATTTATTAATTGCCCAATTAATGTGATTGCAGAAATGCTACCAACATATGTTCTACACAATGTTCATCTGCATTCTGATATATCCTTCTATATGAGAGACTAAAGAAAAGTAAGGCACAAAAGTAATTTTTATAAAAATGTCTGTTTTTGCTGAAAGGGGGGAATGGAAAAGAATGCAACAAGATTGTTCCTTATAAAGCTAGGCTGATTATTTTAAACTGGCAGAGGTAACAGCAGCCTCTAAATACACTGACGCACAATTTCTCTTTTCAAGGACATGCATGAACACTTGTCTCTAAGCTATCTTGCCTATTCCCATTTAAACTTTTTAAAAATATATTATTATTATTAACTTGACCATCCTATCTATCAAAAAGAAAAGCAAATGAAGGCTCACCACCTAAACCCTCAGAGAACCAAACTAGCCTTGGTAATCCTCATGCTGACTCAAGTGTGGTGCCTGGTCCGGAGGATAAAAGACTTACAGACCACCCAGGCCTGAAGTCTGCTAAAACAAAAGGGGGAGTGGTGGGAAATGTTGACCAGAAATAAAGGAGCTGTTGCATTTTTCCTCATTTATAATCAGCTGCGGATTCTATGCTTATTGATCACAACCTGTTAAACATTAGGACTGAACAAAGCAAACTTTGAGAATTTGTTCCACTGATGAGTTGTAAGTGAAGACAGTCCCATGCAGCAGTTATGATAATCCCAAAGGCAGCTGTCAAAATCAATGCAAATGTAATGAATTCTCTATATACATATACATAAAGTAAGGAACTGGAAGAAATTACCTGTTCGCATATTATTCCAACAATTCTAATTCTTGGTCAGAAGCTATTCTTCTAAAACAGCACCTAAAGACAAACGTGTAAATGTAGTGTGTCATTATTCATCCTAGCGACCTTTTCCCCTGAGGAAGCAGCTATTGGAATGCATCTTACAGTGTTGCTGCTAAGACTTTTGTTGTACTTGGACAGCAATATTACATGTAAAATCCATTAACTCAGACTTAATGGCAAGCACTCAAGCGTACTGTTCAGTTAACTTCTAAGGGCAAGGCTACAGAGCAAAAACAAATTCACACCAAAGCATGTTTAAATACTTAAAAGTATTGGACTTAGAAGTATGGACAGTCATTTTTAAAATACGGAATAGAAGCTGTCTGTCTGCACTGAAGCCAATCTTCACATTGCTAAAAAGAAACTTATTCTGTAGACAAGCTGACTACAAGCACCTACTATTGTTATATTCTGTTTTCTTTTCAGGCATACTCAAGGTTTACCGTACCAAGTAAGTTATTAAACAAATCTCATGCAGAAGTTCTTATTTTTCAATGTTTGTGGTTTTTGCTCTTAATTATATGCTGAAGTGTAAATGAAATAAATAATCAGACAAACTGTCTTGCACTGGAAGAAATGCAAAGAGACGCTGAGCAGTAAAATAATCCTCATTTCTCTTTCACCTTTAAAGATGTAGGATTTCTTCTCCTTGAACCATCTATCTGAAAGTTCCTTCTCAATTAAATGATTTATTCCCATTAAATGATCAAATGAAATAAAATCCCAGCTTTGCCAGAAATAACTTCAGTTTCTAGTACTACAAAGGAAACGTTCTGTAGAAGCCCATCTCAGAATATATGTTTTTGTACTTTGAATGTAAGCGCACAATTCTGCGCATCTCCTGAACAATCCAAGGTGATGTACGTGTGTACGTACAATTCTATTTTGTGTTTAAGATTTAATGAAGTGTCATAACTTCAGGTTAAAGATCGCTTTTAAAAGAGATGTTGCTGACAGTATTCAGAGTTGTGATGTGGTGCTTTCTTGTTGTTGTTGTTTGTTTAAGACTTTAAAGTAAATCATTAGGGAGTCATGCATTTATAGGTAAATGTTTTTCTCTCGAGTGCTCGTTTCAGTCTTAACAAAGTTGAAGTATCAGAGTCCTAACCAGAGCAAACCACATTCTCTACCTCATTAGAAAAATAAGCTGCTCTATTGCTATATACGGTAAAGAAGAATTGTTATAGCAGAAATTGTTTCTAAACCTGATTCTAACTTGTTTACATCTGTGCAACGAGCTACTATGTGCAACACAAGGGATCATTTGTTCATCTTCTCAACACCTTCCAAACTCAAAGTCTTCTTTTGAGGCTCAGCTATATCTCATGCTCACAGAAACTAGGAATGTAATTCTATGCATGTTTAAAAGTTTATCTTGAGTGCACCTTGGGAGCTTTTTGAAAGATTACTTTGTGTATCAAGTTTGAGTATTTTAATCTGAACTTTAAAATATAGTCTGTTTTGCTTTGCACCAGTTTACTTCATTGAAAATAATTCAGGTCAGTTCTACCCTTCTTCCTACATCTCTGTCATCTAAACTGGTATTAATAGTAACAATGTATTGTTTGAAAGATTACAGTTATACATTAAAGTTAGGTCACCAACATGTACTGAGATATATGAGGCTAACTAGTTTAGCCTCTTCAATTACCTCAAAGCCCTGTTCATCTTTATCTTCATAGTCTGACTGTGTTAGTAAGGGCTAGAGTTTAGGAAAGAATTTAAATTGTGTTTAGAGATAACATCCTGGTCCTCTGTAAATCACAAAGTTAAAGCATGTGTACATACTTTGCTGAACTGTGCCTGTGAAGGAGTAACTACATATATGTGTTTCCTGCTGAGTGCTGCAGAAGTGATAGAAAGACCGGGTTACTCTTCTATAGCAGAAAAATCAGAGATTAAAGTGAACCACATGGGGAAAAAAAATGATGCACTTCTGTGCTCCTTGGGCACTGAAACACTGGGGGAAAGGACTACAGTTTTTTTCGTTTGTGGGAACTGCTACTGGATTTCTGGGCAGACTGAGGACACAGACACAAAACTGCAGTGGGATCAGCTCTAGCAAAAATATGTGCTAATACATGACTGTACTGGAGGCTGGGAAAAGCCTTTTGACTTCCTTGGATCTGTCTTTAAATGAATCAGTGTGCTTTGCTCCCTGTACACTTAGAACAGTGAGCTGTAATTATCACTTACTTTTGTATACTTTTAGTGGTTAACTATTCCAAGTATTCATGAGATGCAGTATCCCCAGAAGATGGTAGCTGGAAATCTTAAGGAACATGGGGAGATAAAAAACCACACTGAACAAGGATCTGGATTTTGTTTTATGGTTCTTTGTTATCTAAACGCTCTTAAAATTAATTTCTATATGAGCTCTCTCCCAAAATAAAGATAATTTCTGCCGAATGACTGTTTCACACATACACTGCTCATTTACATTAAGGTGTACCTTGCGGTTGTCTTAAGAATGGGATTTTACTGCATTATGTATTCTTTTTTTTTAAGGGGAAAAAAAAAAAAAAAAAAGTAAAACGTCACTCAGACCAAGCTCAAATATTTGAATGCTGAAAAGAAAG
Organism: Aquila spilogaster; assembly: GCA_024606505.1. Lineage (NCBI taxonomy): Eukaryota > Metazoa > Chordata > Aves > Accipitriformes > Accipitridae > Aquila > Aquila spilogaster. Next base: position 30,444 of record JANHGO010001986.1, read on the forward strand.
GGAAAAAAATGTAGGAATTGTGCCAATCTGCTGGTAGGCTCCTTACACTTGAGCTTAATTCTGAGATGCGTCCTTGATATCTACCAAGCAATTAATAACCCATACCTCTTATTTCCTCCAAGAGTTATCTCAAAGTCTTGTTAAAAAGGAGTTTATTTTCTTATTTAGGTGGCAGCTCCTAACACCTTTACCGTATGAAGCCTGTAACTGATTTTAGCATGGGGATATGATCAGGCATCACAAAAAAAATCCTTCCAACTGCCTGAAACAAATGAAGATCTCAGTAAGGAATACTTCAAGATACGCTACGACACATTTGTCTAAGGACAACGTGTACTGGAGTTCACTTTCTGAGACTTTCTTGCAAGGACACAAAGGAGCTCTAAAATCCTGGGGTGAAGGTAAGACAGCTCACAAGCGTCAACATGCTTGCGATTGATAGGTCATTTTTTTTAACTGTTCAAAAAAAAGTTGACTATTTTTCTGCAGTAATAAATGAGTCTTCTTGTCTTAGGAATGCCTACGGCGATACTTCTGCTTCACATTTTGATACTGAATTATGCCTACAATCAACTGTACGTTAAACCAGCTGGGAAAGCTCTATGAGTGCTCTCCTTAGGCATCCCCAGCCCTTCAGCTTCTGACCGGACGTTGTAATTCCAGCGTCCATCACTGACTGTCACAGGAGATGTTACCTTTAAGACCAGGAGGCCATCTGCTCTTTTTCGTTGTTGACTTTCAGGATGAGGAAGCGGTGCGTTGTTTTGCTTTACGGCAGACAGGGAGCGGGGATGATTCCCAGTCAAATACCGCAGGTTTGGTATCCTCGTGCTCGGGAGGGGCTGCCTGTTCCTCACGCACTGCTCAGGAGCGCGGCCTCACCGCACGGTTCCGTTGGGCGCCCGTCACATCTGCACCACTTTTTCTCTGGAGGAACCCCACTTCCATCCCTAAAATCCCTTCGGTAGTTTACATCCAACTGCAAACTCCCATCAGAAACCCCAACTCCACCACCGTGACAGCCCCCACAAAGCAGCGCTCCCCCTCAGCTGCGCCTCGTGCTGAACGCGTCTCCTCGCAGCCTTTTTTCCTTTAACTTATTTAACGCAGCGCGGAGGTGGCGGCCCTGCGCTTTGCCCCGCTTACCAACCAGCACGGCTATCCTGCGCTCTGCCGCCGCGATCCCCCTCACACACGCACGGGGCGATCTGCTGAACCAACGCAACCTCTAATCCGCATCGTGCAATCCCGCAGCTGCTCTCTGTACGCGGTTACGTAATGCCGGTGGCTATAAAGACACAACAAAACAAAACCACGGGCGGAACGTTAACACCGCCGTATTCCGAGCCCCGGCGCGGCGGCCGCCCTGACGGAGCCCGGCCCGGCCCGCCCGACCCTGCCGCC
>JANHGO010001987.1:0-31845 GCA_024606505.1 Aquila spilogaster
TTTTTTCTGTAAATCTAAATTTCACTTTGACAGAACATCTCCTGATTCCCATAATTCTATTCTTACTGAACAATCTATCCTTTCAGAGGATGTTATTTATTTCAAATAAGGTGAAAAATAACATTTTATTTTATTTTATTTGGTCTGTCTCCTTCTCTATGACTTTTAAATAAGTAAATATATTCTGTGCTTTCCTTACAACAGAATGCTATTTATTATCCCACCTTCACTGTTTTTCATGTTTAGGAAATAGTTCAGAAGTCATTTTCAAACAAAAAGATATCTAATTATTTTATTTACTCGGTGAGAAAAATAAGCAAGAAAATGCATTCTGGAATAAGAAAGATTTTAAAGCCCTCAAGTGAAACAGTAAGCATGCTGAAGAAACTCAGGGGTTTACTACAGTGCAGGTATATATTTTGTTTCAGAAGTAAGAAAAGAATGAAATTTACATAAACTAGATACATTTTTCCTACCTGTTCTTTTAAGAGTAGTTATCTCTCATGACTATTTGTTTTACTTCTGGAAATGAAAAATAGAAACTCTGTGTGGATATTTGTTATAAAAGATGGTGAACTCTGCTAATTCAGCACAGATTCTGGATGTTACGCCTAAACTGCACTGTCACCTTAAATCTCTGAAAACTAGATCAACAGATCCATGTTTCTCCAGAGCAGTGTTTTGGAGGCCAGTTTCTAGCAGGCTATCCTAAAGTCATTTTGTCTCCCAGGGAATAACTCGATATTTACATAATTTATTTTTTTCAGTTGGTAATAATAGGAAAACCTTGTGGTATAGTTGTATCCTGACAATAATACCTTAGAATATATGTATGTAGCAACCTAATTTATGAATTTTAAGTTAAAGCTGATTAATTTGTGACTAAAAATATTTAATTTTCCATTCATAATTTAAAGAATTAACAGAGGTATGAGAATGGAAATCACGTTCATTTTTATCAGCAGAATTGCAAGTTTTGTTCCTCTTCTGTAATTATAAATGTAAATTTATCGTTTATATGTGTGAATGAAGAACAGAGATCTCAAATCCAATTACAGGACATAAAACTGGCTAATAAGCCAGTAAATTGATTAAAATTGGCTACATAGACAAAGTCGGGAAAAATTTGGTGTTTTTTATAGTCAATAAACTGCCTATAGACTTTGACATTTTTATTGAAATAATTGAAATATTTCCTAGCTGGAAATGCTGAAACTTGTACACTTGTGTTTTAAGCAGCATAAGAGAGACAAATACTAACTAAAATGCTGAATATTTGTGAACATTAAATTTCTATCTTGTGGAATTATGGCAAAGCACCCGGTTCTCATTCCCTGTTACTTCTTTCTACATAAAAATCTTGTGCAATCTGAAATACTATGTGGAATTTTTAAGGTGTAGTTACTGAATGCATTTGATTGGTTTCTAACCAGTTTTTTACCTTTTACTATGTTTCAGAAAGTCCTAAAAAAGCAATTGTTTTTCTCTTTTCAAATTTCTGTTTTCCTACAAAACACATCAAGTCTGTCAGAGTCAATTTATATTTGTATGTAAATCCTTTCATGTGGAGTAGTTCTGTGTCTCAGTTGACAAGTTTTCATCATTTTTTTTTTTTTGTGCTAATTCTGATTTCTGAAGAAGGAAAAATGAGGTTTAAAGCCTCATAGATAAAAGCAATGCAATTTAAAATATAATTGTTAGTATTTTACGTGCTGTTATATCTGATATTTGGTATTTTTCCCCACTTTGAGTAGATATTAATACAAAGAACTCATCATTACTTTTAAGTCTTTACAAGTTTTAAAGCTTTTTTCCTATTCAGTATCTTGGGAGCATTTAAATTATTTCAAAAGAGAGAGTCTCATTTTTGCAGCACTTACAGTGGATGATGATTAACAATATCAACACGGTGACCAAAATTTGAACTCCTGGTCAGATAGTTCAGTACAATTTTATGAACCTTTGAAAAAGTAATTACATGCTTAGTTGACCCCATTTTTGAAATCCAAGAGCATTTTCTTCATCCTTCTGCTATCTGTAAATTCCTGTTAAAATAATTATCACAAAAAAAAAAGCACACTGTACATTCTTTATCTTATTTCTCCATCATCTTGTCAAATATTCAAAGTGAAAAGTTAATTTGATGCAAGCTAAATGGGTTACCGGAGAGGTCTAACCCAGATGCCTTTTCACATGTATTTAAAACCACATAAATTATCTCTGTTCAGTAGTCATTTCATGGGTCAAGAATAGAGGACAAGAAAATAAGAGTGATCAAATCATTTAGTGATTGAACTTTTGATCTGTTTTATCTTGATTGGGGGCATCTTGAAAGATGCATTACAGCTGTTTTCCTATCATCCCTTTCCTTCAAAACAAGCAATTTGAAAAGCATTAAAACAACCCAATTAATTGTTGCCTTTCTGTTACATTAGGTGTAATGTGCGTTTTTTTTTCAAAGTATTCTGCACTGATGTAATTCTTCTACCAATCAAGTTCAGCTTCTATTGAAAGATTTACCATAGATTTCAAAACAAAAGGAGCAAAATGAAGGCCAACTGTTTTTGGAGGGCTATACTTGATATTGTTAAAATCAAAAATATTTTAAAAATGTTTCAGTTCACTTCGTAATAGATGTATTTAGAAAGACTAGACATGCTGACGCTTGAAATATTGAACATTAGGTAAATGTTTATCAGTGCTCTTTTACAGCTGCTCTGGCCTCAGTTTTCTCCTCATTTTTTTCACTGTTTAGATGAGTGAACCGCAAGGGTTTGAGATTTCCTCCTCTTCTTCTCTTTTAAATCATATATACTCTCTCTGACCTGTGTATCTGTTTCCCTTTGCTTTGGATGATGTGATCAAACAGAAATAATATCTGTGAGATGGTAACGTGGCATAATAATAGAGGTATTCAAAAGTTGTTTGGTTTTTTTTTTTCCAGTCTGCCTCTATAGAACCTCAGTCAACTAAAAGTGCTGTCATATCCATAATATTGCTACACAAGAGTACAGATGTTTCATAAAATTGAAGTGGACTTTACACAGATTTTCCTAATCATCCAAAAAGCTTATGGACAAGCTATTTTAGTTCTTGTAGTATTTATTATATCGGATAGAAATAGAGATAATTATTTCTTCTTCCAGAGTTATAAAAGAAAAGATCAGTTTTAAATACGTGTTTGCCAAAGAAAGCCAGAGACTTAGGAAAATGGTCTTAAGACTAGGACTTGCAAAGCATTTGAATTTAAGAGAAATAGGATCTTCTCCCATTTTTCATAGTTAATGACCTTCTAAGTATCTTCAGTTAGCTGATCTGCAAAACAGCAGAACTGCTGATATTCTACAATCCGTGGTCAATAAAATGCTCAATAACTGAAAGTATTACTATGAAATGCTGGTGCTGATGCTTTAATTTTTAATTGGACATGGAATTTCCCATTTTTCATGTTGTTTTTTTTTTTTTCCCATACAGATTATTTATATATTTTCAGACAGTTTACATAGGATAAAAAGAAGTTCAAGTAGCCCGTATCTAAGCCTTTGTTTCATACCTTTTTGACATGCAAGCAGATACGACGTTTTTATTCCAGCACTTCTAAAAGGAAACAAATATGTACTGACAAAAAGCTCTGTGCCTAGTACACAAAAAGAAGACTGCATTTATTCTGTCATTCTGAATAGAAGCTAAGAAAGACAGAGGAGAAACATTCCTCTGTCAGTTTCATTTTCCTGTCAAGATTTCCATACTGGCCTACAAGGCACAAAACTATGTGCACAATTACATTGCTGTAATTGGTTTTATTCATGGGAACTATTATATTGTGACAAATTTACTGCTGTTTTCAGCTACTGCTCCAGTATTAATACTCTGGCTTCTACATTAATTCAATCAAAGGAGCTATAATGTTGTTACTACCTCTTGATCCTTGTTTTTTACCTGCTTATTTTGCCAATCAGCATTTTCAGACAAGTTTTGACTGATTCTTTCTCCTGTATGGCATATCTGTTCCTGTTTCATCCTATTTAGTTCTCACAGAGAAACTGGCATTGGCATGTACTTTTCATTACTCAGTTGGTGGCCCATTTTGGAATTTAATTAAATTATGAATGCACAAACCAGCACAAATATAATCTAATGTAATAGTAATGTAAAACTCCTTAGAACTATTTTGCCAGAGTCTCAGCACAATCTTTAGATAAAGTAAATGTACAACTGCATTCAGTTACCTTTTACCTAATTATTTTGTGCACCACAAAAAGGCTGTTCCGAAAGTAATGCCTCCTATGTTATTATGTTGGCTCACGAGGTAAGAAGTGCTTGTTGGTGGTATGGCAGAACAGGCTGAACCTTCCTGCCAATATTCCATTACATTTTGTGACAGATGGCAGCAGAGGGGCAGTCTGACATAACAGCATCTGACATGGAAGTGTAGATTAAACAAAGGTATAGAACTGAATTCCTTTCTGTAGAAAAAATTGCACCCATTGACATTCATCAATGCTTGCTGAATGTTTATGGAGACCAAATAGTGGATGGTAGCACGGTGAGGTGATGGATAGTGTGCTTTAGCAGTTGCAACAGTGACATGAAAGACCACATTCCTGACAGCCATGCACAGCTGTCACAACTCAAACTGAAGAGCGTCTCTATATCTCACCCAACACGAACTGGTGGCTTACAACCAGGGAACTGTGTCTTCAATGTGTTGGAAACAATGGTGGCAACACTGGAATATTGCAAATTTTGTTCCAGGTAGGTCCCACAGATGCTCACACAAGAAAAGAAAGAACATCGTATACATGTTTGTTAGGGCCTATTTAACCAATATGAGGCTGAAGGTGACAGTTTCCTGGATCACATCATTACTGGTGACAAGATATGGTGTCACCACCACGAGCTGTAGTCAAAACATCAGGTCATGGAGTGGTCGCATGAATTCCCCCACCAAATAAAAAGTTCAAGATGCAGTACAAGCACAGCATGCGGAGATGTTGTTGTTTGCTGGCAACACTGCATGACTAATGGAGGTGTCTGTATTGAAAAATGTGTTTTCTAGCTGAGAATTTGCTCTATTCACTAGTGTTAGTGTGCTCTTTGCATTTCTTACAATTTCCAACAAAAAAAAAAAAATTGGAGGCATCACTTTTGGAGCAACCCATGAGCATCCCATCTGTTCATTGATCATCCTTGCAAAACCCTGTTTCTTGTCAACTGTGTATATGAAAGTTCTCAGGTAGTGTCTCAGAGCAAATACTGTTCTGAGATAACTCTGTGAGCAGGTCTTCATACTGCCAATAAATCTTCCAGTGTGAGGAGGACTACAAAAACTCTACTAAGTTTTCAGCAGCTATTATTCCACTGTATATACAGAGCCCCATTTTGGACAATGCTTAGGGATTGAAGGGAGAGCAGTGTTCAGCTACCTTCTCTATCTTCGTGCCTTGGACATACCTTAACCTAAAGAAGTTCTACATTATGTAGGCCTTTGAGCAGTTGCACTTGTTACATGACTCTGAAATCAGATTGTTTATTTATTTTTTTATTTATTATTAGTTCAAACTAATGGCTTCAGTGTGAAAACAATGTGATACATTGTTCTTTCATACCTTTCACTTGACTAAAACATGCGTCTTTCCTAAACTGCTGCTGTTTCTGATCACTTCATAGAATCAGATTAATCATTAGTTGAATATTTTTTATGTCCTGCAGCATAGTAATTTCATCATCCATAGTCTAATTTTTAAAAATGATATCTTTAATACTTTATGAGTTTTTAAAATCTTGTGAACTTGTCTAAGGACCTCTAGATAAGAAACAGCTTCCTAGACAACTGGATATTGAACAAGTTCTCTAGTCTCAGTTTTCTTGGAAATGGGTGAAAAATAGTGTGTATATAAAGACCGCGTAGTCCTCTGCTGAAGTCACAACTCCTCTGCAAAGCTAAGTCTTGCTGAGCCAAATAAGTTTTAGAAGATGTTTAAAAAGAGAAACAGTACATTACTTTTGTATATTATGCCATTTTTAATCAAGCAGTTTTAAATAACTGATTGCAAAATGAATCATACATTTTCAACTACTAAAAATACTGTAAACTAGTAAATGAAATCCATATTTTTCATTTCATACAAAGTTTTGCACCTGACAGACCACTACCATATATCTTTCTCCTCCTCAATACAAGCAGTTGGAAGAGTTAAAGGTAAGCAATATGTAAGGGTTTTATTTTGAAATACAGCATTGCTGGAAGTTGTGCTTTTCTATGAGCTCCCCTTTATAATTCTGTTTATGATATAAAAACAAGCTTATAGTAAGTTTCTGCACTTTCATTACAGATCTATTGATTCAGTCTTCTGCCTTCCTTTGTGGAAGTCTGCACAGAAAAAGGGAAAAATCATCTTGACATCTTTAAACAGTTGCTGTAAGAAAGCCAATTTCCATTTCTTTTAGATAGTGGAGGGCAAGTCCATGTAGGTAACCAAAACATTTTTTGCACAGATTGCTAGCCATTAACAGAATGTCAGGCATTAAGTATGTTTGTGGATATTAGAGGTATTATCAGAACACAACATTCCCTCCTTTCTATGTCAGCAGTCTTTTCACTCTGTGCTCAAGAACGATTAAACAAGAAAATAAACAAAGCGCAATTAGGTCATAAATCCTGTGGAGCTGCAGATGTGGATGCAATATAAACCAACTAAATTGTGAATCTGTTAGGCTTCTTCCCCAGGGAAGATCTATTTCTTTGAAAATGGCCTAATCTAAAATGTCACTAGCACATCAATACTAGTACTTCTAAAAAACTGTTGATCATCAATACTTAAATAAGTAACTACCTTTCTCTAATTTTGAACACTGTTCATAGAATATTTGCCTTCATAACTTTTTAACCATTTTTAAACCATAGTATAATTGATTTACCATAGAGTTCACAATAGGCATGATAAAACAATAGCTTAGAAAATAGCACACGACTGATTTCATTAGTTTTCTATCTGCAAATTGTTTTCCAATATAATTGAATATTGTAGTTTATTATTCTTATATTAATTGCTTTAGTGAATAATTTCTGTGCTGCAGGCAGCTCAAAGCTTGCAACTATTCACAACATGCAATATGGTAGTAAAAGTCTCTGATTTTGTAGTAACACTGCCCAATCTTTTTCTGAATGGATCTTACAGTTTCATCAATTTAGTTATGTAGCAACCAACCAAATCTAATTTTCAAGAGTCCTAACAGTCTGTAGAAGAAATAAAGGTGAAAAATTAAACTTTAAATTGATATCAATAGAAAAAATGTACACCTAATATTTCAGATAGGGAATGAGCAGGAAGACTAGTAACTTAATGAGAGACAAGAGAGTAGGAGTGAAGTCACTGGACTTGCTTGTCACTAGAAGACATAGAAATGGGCTGACAGAGCTCCACAAGTGCAAATTCTGGAATAATCCTAGGTGCCAATAGAGGCTGGGAGCCAACCAGTTGGTAGGGATGTCTAATTGCTCTCTTCAGCCATTTAAGTGGTGATTTCAGAGAAAACGGAACCATCTCTTTTCAGAAGGGCATAGTGAAAGACGAAGAAGCAGTAGGCACAAATTGCAGTGAGGGAAATTCCAGTAAGACTTTGTCATGTTTTTATGATTTTTGTTATTGGTATTCCAAATCATAACATCATGTAAGGCACTGGAAGTTACAGAGTTAATGCTTCAGTTCCATGGACTGCTGAATTTCTGGGTACGTGGTTTGCAGAAGAGAAGAAGAATTACATACTCCAGAGGACTTTGCATTTCTATTTTCTGCTCAGGGGGAAAGATAAAAATGCACACAACTCCTGAGACTGCCTCTTTTTTTGCTGCTTGTCTTGGCAGTGTGTGCTCCCTTCCAATTATATTGTATTATATTGTATTATTTTGCATTCCGATATCGTATTTAGCAAATTAGCTTTCCTCCTCAGATTGTAGCCACTGTTTTGTTTTTGGGCCCATCTCCCTACCCTTTACCTTTTTCCCAATTCCCCTTTCCTGGGGCATGGGTCCGGGAGTCCCCTCACCCCGTTAGTCATGGAACCAGGCCAAACCAGCCCGTAAACTGTTGACAGATGTAAGGAAAAAACACTCTGCGGGAAGTCAAGCGCTGGTACAGATGGTTTTCCAGAGACATTCTGGGGTCTTCCATCTTAGAGATATTCAGAACTTGTCTGGACATAGCCCTGAACAAACTAATTGAATTCCAGTTAGCCCTTGCTTGAGCAGGAGGTTAGACCAGATGACTTTTAGAGGTCCCTTTCAGCATAAACTCTGCTGATATGATTCATGACTGATGGTAAGCTAGCATTAACACAGTGCTGAAGTCTTCCCACCTAATTTTGAAGATTCACAAATGAGTATGAGAAATCATGGAGTGTTATATTCTTTTTTCATCAGCTTATAGCAGTACAGACTGTAAGATGTTACAGTTGATGAATGACAACTCACTTAATTACTATCAGATCAGCTTCCAGGGCTTGCCTGTTAATTATTGCTACCACAATCTTGTTGCCAGCTAGAATTGCTTAGCAAATTAGTTCCTTTGTAGCAGCCACAACTGCAGTTAGAGACTACCCATGATAAGTTTTGTCCTTGGCCAGAGTGGAACAAATATGAATACATATGGAACTTGACCATCATCACATGCAAGGTGCTAGTGAAATACTGAATTCTAAGCGACCACAACTTCATTTACTTCTCTTTTGATTCATCCCCTTTTGGGTATCAATTCCAAATTTAAAATGTAATAACATTTACAGGTAGTAGTGTTTAGCTTTTGCTAATGTTGCACAATGTCAATGATGCAAAGTCAAAGCATGCAAAATACAGTAGAGGAATCCAAAGTCGATTTGTACTCAGCTCCTCAGATTTGTGAAAGAAAATGTCTGATGAGGAGCAAGTCAGGTTCTAGTACTGTTTCATACAGCGTGGGATATTTTGGTGGGTTGACCTCGTGCAGCCACCAGACTCCAACCAGTACCTACCCCAACCCCTCTCTTCAACAGGACACTGTGAAAAGAAGACAGAAGATCTTGTAGGCTGAGATAAAGACAAGGAGATCTCTCACAATTTTGGATTTTACCCAGGATTGCCATCATGAGTAAGACAGGTTTGACTTGGGGAAAATGTATTTATTTCCAATTAAAAATAGACAAGGATGGTGAGAAACAAAGACAAAACTAAGACACCTTTTTCCCAACCCACTTCATCCCAGGCTCATCTTCTTCATTCCAATACCTTTATATCTCCTCTCTCTCCCTCGAGTGGCACAGGAGAATGGGAAATGGGGCCTTTTTTCAGCCTCTCAGAGCTCCTCTCTGTCTCTCCTTCCTCCTCACACTTTTTACCTCCTCCATTGTGGGTCCTCCACAGGCCACAGTTCCTGCCAGTAACCTGCTCCTGTGTGGGATCCTCTCCATGTGCTGCTGTCCAGAATTCTGCTCCAGCTTGGGCTCTCCATCATCTGCAGTTTCCTTCAGGAGACGTCCATTTGCTCCGGTGTGGATTCCTCCATGGCTGTAGTGCAGAAATCTGCTCCACTGTGGGCCCTCCATGGGCTGCTCTCCACTGGGTGCTGCAGGGCCGCTCCTCACCCCTGTCCTCTCAACCCTCCTTGCCATGTGCCATGTGCCCTCCCCTCCCCAGGCTGTCTCCAGGTGCCCCAGGGCAGCTGCTTGGCCCTGCCCTGCCTTGCGCTGTGCTGGGGCCATTGGAGCCTGCTGGAGTCACCTGTAGCAGGTCATAAGGACCAATTTTGCATTTGTCTGTTTTTGTTTTTGTTATTTTTTATCTGGAACAGAAGCTTTAACATTTCCTTTCTGAAGAGTTTTTTTCATTTTTGCATATCTTGTTCATGAATATGAAAGTTCAGAAATGTTGTAAAAAACCTGTCTATTAAGTTTTATGGTGTAATTAATTGATAGGCTTCTACTGTAAATAAACAAATGTTCCTTCTAACCCCTGCAATTCTGTGATTCTGTGATTCACGTGAATTATTACCCTCATTTTCAGGTTATTTCTGTCTTATGTCAGTCCTCAGTTGGTACAAGCTTCCAGGACAGAAATGAAGCTGAGAAAATCCTCTCGTGAGAAATACGTTCCTCTTAGTTACTATGAAATTTTGTTCATATCTCTGCTTGCACTTTTTGTGTGTGTCTGTGTGGGGCTGACTGTACTTTCATGGTTAACAATCAAGGAATTACAACGAGGTAAGTACCAACCTTCAACATTTTCAGGAGATCTTCAGTAGAAGTTCAAAGACAGTATCATTGCCATCATAATTATATTTTATGTTCCATGCTATACTTTTAATGCTTTTGGCTTGGCTTTTTGTTTATTTTGCACTTTCCTCTCTGGATATTGATCTGAACAAAATAAGCCAAGATATAAGCGCTTGAAATATGCCTTGAAGCCTGATTAAATGAGGGAATTTTCACGTCTTATACTTTAGGGGAATTCCTTGGAATTTAATCCAAACTGTAAGGCTTTGGTTATTCAGTCATATTCATCAAATAGTGAAAAGAATATTGCAAACTACGAATTTTTGCTTTTTCTCTATGTCTACTGTCTGACTCTTCAAGACATTCATAATCCACTGGAGTCTCTGGGGAATTTTAAGATGTCCTACAATTCCTGGAATCCTTTTTTCTTAAAAAAAAAAAAAATAATAATAATAGAAACATTATATATATATATATATAGTTAGGAGAGCAATACTGTAGTAGACAGTCAGCTCCTAGTATTATGTAAACTTAATGTGAAGTAATTCTTAGTAATTACTCAATGCTTATAATGTGATAAAATCACACTACTGATGATTGAAGTAAACTGAAATTCAAAAATCTACATAGCGTGATTTTTAAAGGGAATTAAGATTTTAAAGATTTTTTTTAGATTCATGTTAACTGTACACTGGTAAGGCCACACCAGGAATGCTGTGTCCGGTTCTGGACTCCTCAGTACAAAACAGATGTTGAGCTTCCCAGGTGTCTTTCTTTTAGAAGATGCGTTAGCAGTAGTTTCATCATGTATAAATAATATTTCTGAGACATTTTAAAAATTATATATGACATAATTTATGTAGAAAGGAAAAAAAAAATACTATTTAGAAACATTTTTTTAAATGGATATGCAGTTGCAAAGACAAATGGCCTTCAAAGTAGCTCAAGATAATGTACTGTTACTGGTTGATAGTAGGAAATTAGCGTCACTAGGTTGTGTCCTCCATCACAAGTTGTTTCTTACAGTATTTCTTAGTTATATTCTTTTTTATTTAAATTCATTTTTTGGATGTTAATGCCCTTAATCACATTTCAAAAATACCTCATGTAATGTACCTGGTAAACAGAAGGTATTTTCTATCAGTCACGTTAATTCAAGTCTTACCTGAAAATTTCCAGTGTGATACACAGTGAGGAGGTATTTTTCATGTGGAATTAATTGTTTTATGCAGACCTCATATGCAGCAGCATATAAAAATTGTAGTAAGGACCAATTATTTAGTTTTGCCATAAACTCTCCCAGCATTTCCTATACGTAGTGATAGGAAAGTTTAGTGTAGCCGGCTGGCTTAAGGAGCAAGGCCGTATCTACATGGATTGCTTGCATAAGCCAGACTCTCCTTGACTGAAATATGACCCCACTATTGGAGACAACAAGTGAAGCTGCACAAGCAGTTTGTGGGAAGTAGCACTTGTCAGGTATCCTGCCACGCTGGCAAGATTTACAGGTACACGGAGTTGTGAGGCCAGCATGATTAGCAAGCCTTGTCCAATTAGCTTGTTAGCACGGCGTGTGTTTTAAGGCTTGCTACCAATCAGTTTATGACACGGGTGCGTGGTCTGTTCTGTAACTGTATAAGTAATCTTCCTGCACCTGAATGAACTGGAGCTTGCACCTACTTCTGTGAAGATTTGTGCTTGTATCTGGTGGAGCTTGCACATACTTCTGTGAAGACTCGTGCTTGCATCCTGAGTGGATTCTTCTCCAACAGTTTAGGTCAAAAATAGTTCAGCTAGTCTGGCACAAGTTTTTTTCTGTGCTGCCATCAGAAACATTGTACATTTACATAAAAGGTGCACCACTTTAAAAATAGAAAATATGAAGCAGTAATTCTTAATATTTTTAACACAGAACACACAAAAAAGCCTCCTAATTCACTAACCATCATCCTTCCCATGTCTCTTTGTCCCTTGTATTAGACATAGCTTCACATGCTACAGAGATTCACAGAATCAGAGAATGATTAAGCTTCCAAGGGATCTCTGGAGACATTCTAGTCCAACACCTTGTTCAAGCTGGGCAGCCTAGAGCTGAGGGCCCAGAACCACGTGCAGATGGCTTTTGAATATCACCAAGGATGGAGATTACACAGTCTCTCCAGGCAACCTGTTCTAGTGCTCAGACACCCCCACAATAATACCACTGTCTCCTTTTAACTGTTCACACTGTGACTGGAAAGTTCAGCATTGTGTGAAATTGAAAGTAATGAGAACCAAGGACAGAGTGTATTCACAGTATGTTTGTAGCTGGTATACTTTTGTCAAAAATGATCTGACACATTTAAAATAAGCACTTGGCAAAATATCTCTTTATACAAAGCAAAACAGGTAAAAAATATTGTTTCAGTGGTCTGTATAGAATAAAATCTGATATATTTCCTTATATTATTTTTAAAATTGTATTATTTATAAATTCTTAATGATATTTTTAATAATCTAGCTCAAACTGTTGGAAAGAGTCGTGGCTACGTGGGAACATTTAAAATAATTTCTGGGGCATCATTCATTCCTGCTTTGCAAGATAAATCATCAAGAGACTTCAAAGTCCTCGCCTTTGATGTTGAACAATTGGTAAGAACCTACAGATCTCTGGTTAAACCAGGAGTATGCGGTAGCTACACTTATTTCCTAGCATGACCTGTTGATGACACTTTTTTGCTTTCCCCAATCTGTGACATTTAGTATCTTAAACTTGATCAGAAAACAATATCATCATAGATGAATCATAGAATCACCAAGGTTGGAAAAGACCTCCAGCTGGCAACACTATTTCTGATACAGGCCAGGATGTCATTGGCCTTCTTGGTCACCTGAGCACAATGCTGTCTAGTGTTTAGATGAGCATCAACCAGCATCCCCAGGTCCATTATATTCTTTCTTTGTGAAAATCAGTGAGGCATCAAAGAAAGTTTGCTGATATGACATATGAAGACGGAAAATATACTCATATTAAAACCATAAATGCAATGTGCAACTGGGTGTATTTTTCCTTATTTTATTGGTTAATTATTTCTCTTTTCTGTACAGATAGAAGAAATCTTTCAAGCAAGTGATCTGTCAAATAAATTTGAGAGATGTGAAGTTTTCCAGTTCAAGTAGGTAGAGTTAAATTTTACTTCTGAAATAAATGTCTAATGTCCTCATTTAGCTATTTCCATCAGGAGAGGCTACCAATACCTGGCTTTTTAAGTGATCCTTTGGAATCTCCTATACTATTCCTTTCAATTCTTGTCTTCCAAGTGTTCTTGTGGGAAATATGGCACAACTGTGTTTCCTGGGCAAACTTCTTTTTTAGACTTCTGTATGTCCATGCACAGTCCTTGACCAAACAGAGCTCAGCTAAGACCAACCTTTGATATTTAAAAGAATTTTATATTTGATATTTAAAAGAATATTAATAATTTGATATTTAAAAGAATTGCTAAAAAAAATATTATCACAGCTGCTCTGAAAGTAATGCCTTCTTTTTATTATGTTGGCCCATGTCATCAAAAGCAGGTGTTGGTGGTATGGTAGTAGAGGCCAAACCTTTCCACCAATATTCTCTTCCATTTTGTTGCTGTGTGAAAGATGGCAGCAGAGGGGCAGTCTGACAGAATGGCATCTGGTGTGGAAGGGCGAATGAAGCAAAGTACTGCCATGGAATATCTCTATGCAGAAAAAATGGCACCTATTGACATTCGTCAGTGCCTGCTGAACATTTCTGAAAACCAAACAGTGAATGTGAGCTCAGTGAGACAGTGGGTGGTCCATTTTAGCAGTGGTGACAGCAACAGGAATGACAAGCCACATTCTGGATGACCATGCAGATTTTTACGAGCGCAGCCCACAGTCTCTTATTCATCACTGGCAGAAATGCATAGCTCATGGTGATGAATATGTTGAAAAATGATTTTGTAGCTGATAATTTGCTCTATCTGCTAGCGCTATTGTGCTTTTTGTATCTATTGCAGTTTCCATACAAATAAACAGGAGGCATTGCTTTTGGAGGAACCTGTGTATTTTGCTAAGGTTTATTAGTTGTGCTACATTTGCAGGTTTGCTGTTCTTGCCATCCAGAAGAAAGTTCGGGACAGAGATTTTCCATTGGCATAAGTTGAGATTAATGGAAATATACTAATATATCCCTATGGACTCAGATCCATTTAAATCATATCACTTAAGGTGTTTTCAAGTGAAGCTGTCACTTGACACCATTTAAAGCTACATCCTGTGTGTCCTAAAGAATCCATGATATAGGTAGAGTAAGACAGACTTAATTTCTCAATATGCTGTTATCTTTGTTGTCCTACAGAACAACAGATTTTTTTACTATATGCAACCCATCTTCACTTCCCTCATAACACAGGCACAGAATTAATTTTAACTAGAGGAAACTTCTTACGAATAGAAATTTAGTCTGGATATCAGTATACCCCATATGGTGGAAAAATCCACCATAACCGTGGCACACTGTACAGTGCTCAGCTGGCTTCAGTGTGTAAGGTCAATCCTGCTGTCTCCATCATCCATTCTTTCCATTTGGGAAAATCCAGTAGATTTAAAAATGAGATGCATGTCATTTCAATTTCTGTATGTTCTTTGTTTGTTTGTTTGTTTTTCATGCAAAATTATGTTAATTAAAAAAAACCCCTCACTTCTCCAAAAAAACCTGGCAAAAAAGTTTAGTAAATGCAGTGAAATCTATGGTACTAATTCAATCTGCAATGTTCTTCATACGGTCTTGATTCTACATAACAAATGTAGTACTATATCCCACTTTTCAGCAGTTCCAGAACACAATTCTATCCTACTCACAACATTAAACATTGTAAGCTCAATTGGAATAATATGGTTTTTGTTTGTTTGTTTTTTGTTTGTTTGTTTTTGCTGCAGGAACCCTGAAGAAGGTAATGAAAACTTCAAGACATCTCAAACAGGGTAATTATATAGAACAATTTTTACTTACATGAGAGCAAGAGACAAGGGTATTACTAATTTAGAAAATTCTTGTGTTGGACAATGAGTGGATAAATATGTATCTTTAGGAGCTGGTACCTCTGAAGAGCATACGAAACATGATTTAATGCACATCTTTCCTCCAAAAGCATCCTTCAGTATTAGAACAAAAGAAAATATAGTAGTTCATGGGTCTGTCAGTTTAGGAGGGAAAATGGGAAAAGTAAGAAAGGTGAGGTAGGTAAGGAACCAGCTAGAAGGTGGAGGATATTGTCTTGTGTAAAAACTGCTTATGGAAGAGTGCTGATTTCACTTGGTATTATCATATGTAACATACTTTTTAAAAGAATAGCTGTTAAAGAAAGTTTAGATGAGGCAGTATGATAGGCAATTACAAAACAGGGAAGAATCAAGATGCTGGAAAAACTGAAGATCTTGAGAAAGGAATGACAAAATTAGTTGCATACATTCAAGACCATGCAATTAAAGAAAAAATGGTCATTACATGACAACTGATGATGTTAATAAACAGTTACCTGTAGAAAATATGAGAAAAGGAGAAAACCTTGTATGTACCAGCAGAGGAAGTAATGGGCATGAACTGAGACATAGGAGGCTTCATCTGAACAAAAGAAGAAACATATTTACTTTAGGAGGGACTGAGCACTGGCACCAGGTTGTCCTGAGAGGTTATAGAGTCTCTCTCTTTCATGATATCCAAAAGACTTCTGGACATGGTCCTGGGCAAGCAGGTCCAGGTGGCTCTGCTTGAGCACATGGGTTGGACTAGGCGACTAAAAGAGGTCCCTTCTAAGCTAAACCATTCTATGATATCAGTTGTTCTTTTTATAACTGTGATACAATTCCTTTCTGTAAATGCATAAAGTAGTCACATATTTGGAGGAGCCAGTTCAGTTGAACAACAACGCTGGCAAAAAAAAAAAAAAAAAAAAGGGTATTTGTCAACTGTGAATACATGTACATTGAAAATGAGAAGCAGATTTGAATCAATCGATTGAATGTAATAGTGAGGTCACAAATTACTGGAAAGATGGGCTATGATAACCTTATGAAGGATTTTATAATACTAAGGGAAAGAAGTAGGCAGCACACACAGGCTTTTGTCTCTGTGAAGATGGATTCAAGTAGCTACTTTCATTTCTGCACGTAGAATTAGACATCAAATTTTCTCACTGAAGATGGAAGCATGTCTGAGCTAGTTGCTCAAAAACTCTGATTATAAACAAAGGAAAAAAAAAGTTACTTTTTGGGTTTTTTCATCCATTATATTTGGTTGCCTTTTTAGGAGAACATCAATTATGTCAAACAGCTTGTTTCCTTCTATCAACTGCAAGGGAAATCTAGACATCTGTCTTCATTTCTGCTTTGAAATAATATTTGTTTATCTCAAAAATGATTTTCAAGTTGACTCTGTTAAAAATGGTGTTTATCCCTTTGGGCAACCTCGTTATTATTTGACCTTTAAAACCCTTTTGAGTCACAATGAAAGCAATAAAAGCTTTTGTTTACACAGCATGGCCTAGAGGTTATCAGAAACAAGAAATTAAAGAGTTTTTCCTTACACAGCAAACTGTGCTCAATCCTGTGGTACAGCTGCAGGCCATATCAAAAAACACTGCTGAGTCTGTTTCAATTTGATACTATAAACACTTAAGAATAAAATAAAAAAAAAAAAACACTTAAATTTAAGTAAATGGAAAAAACATATCTTTAGCACGCATCGTACTTTGACAATACTTCAGTCTAGCTACAAATACTGAATATAATGATAGTGTCTAGATGGAGTAGGGCACTGCAAAGAAACAAAACTCTGGATAAAATTCAGGCCCCATAGAAGTTAAATACAGTACAACCACTGATTTCAAAATATCTGTGGTTACAGCTTTTATCGTTTACTTATGAGAATGTAGGTAATCACACAGCAGATCCTCGTGAATGCAGAATTCATAGAGGATGTTTGCAATACAGTAGAAACGAGTTTGTGTTATATTTTTATATTGTGAACATTTCAAGGTTCACCATCAATATTTTAGAGGTTAAATTAGAAGACTTCTTCAGTAATGAATAAACTTCCTTCTTTAGTTTATTCTAATTCATTTTCATTGCAATAATTGATACCAGTGCTGTTGCTTTTTTCTCCTACAGTGGATATAAGAGTTGCAAGGGAAGTAAGAACAGTTTCTCCAATGTTCTAAGCTACCTGATAGTTAAGAGCTTTTTCTTTATGTGTTATGTTGACCATCCATCACTTTATGATACTTTGAGTTTACAAGTGGAACCTGTACTATAATGAAATGTTGTCAAAATATTAGTAAGTCAAAGCACAGATTCACTCCATTATCTTGCTTAACTAATTGCTTTCTGTTTTATATTGCTAGTGTTGTCGTGATCTTCAGCCTTTATCTTACACAGAGGGTAACAGCTGAGAAAATAAAAAATGAGTTACTTTCAGGTATCAACTCAAATACAACTGATCTTTCCCAGTCCTTGAAAATTGATGTGAACAGCATACAAATCACAGGTAATGCTAATGTAAATCCTTGAAAACTGCAGTTAATATGAACAACTTTGGATCCCAACTATCAGAAAGATTGTTATGCTTATGGGTGTTCTCCTCCATTACTTATCCTCCATCAGCAGGTGAAAAAACCTTGTCAAATAGAAAGTATGAATCAGTTTAGCGTATGTTCACTTTGGAAGGAATAAAGGGCAAAGTAAGGATTTCCCAGTCAAAACCACGCGATTGCATCTATTTTATGCAGCGTAACACTTGTCATTTAATTGTCCCTCAGATAAATGCAATTAAGCCCTGACTGCATTTCATAAGTAAATGCAACTATCAATGTGTTTTGCTTACGAATAAGGAAAGTGGTTCAGCTTCACAGTGAGCAAGGACTCGTTTATTGAAAAGATGTCAAAAAGAATAACAAACTAATACAGACTGTAGCTTCTGGAGAAGCACACCCGAGTATCAAATTTCTCTCATGCTTAGATAAAGTGCAAATGGGAAACAAATGATGTAGCTTTAAAGACTAGATGTTTTTAAACTCTGGAAATGCACAAATATATGGTTTCATGCAAGTACTAGAAAACTTGGCAAAGCCTAAGAAGACCAGCAAAATCAATGAGAATCTTTCTTTTGACTTCAATAAACCTCAAAATAGGCCTTCACTAAGTATAATGATAACAAGCAATTTGAATCCTTTAAGTGGAAGTTGATTAGCTGACATTTGAAGACCTGATGGAGCTACTATTAAGTAGCTACTGATTGCCTTAAGAGGAGTAGAACATTTGTTATGCAACATTCCTTACTCTGTTCTGACAGGTGGATTTCTTGCTAAGTACTTCAGATATTCAAAGTCTAATTTCAGAGTCTTGACATCTTTATTTCTTTTTACTATCTGCACCACGTTTAAGAACTTGTTCTAAATAGCTGCACATCACTGTGGAAAGCAATTGCTCATTATACTTGAAAAATGCCACCAAAGGAAATTATGAAGAGCTTTTTAAAAGGTTACATATCTGTTAATGAATTTTGAAGTAATCAAACTTTTCTTGATGTGCATCATTAAAATGTCTCTCTTCATATGAGATTTCATCTGTCCATTCCATCAGGAGTGCTGCAATAAAGTAACAATTGTAACTAATGATCATAAGCGTACATAGCACTTCTGCTTCCAATGTCTCAGCATGGTCTTCAAGACAAACTTTGTTTCTATTTCATAGAGGGAAGGAACTATAACAATTAGGTGTGATTTGCTTAAAATCAGTTTCCATAGCAACTAAAAGTAATTTTCTGTCTTGCAAATAATTCCAGATTAATTTTAATTAATTTATCTGATCTAAATACTGTTTTACTGTTCAGATGCTCTGAAAAACTACATGGTATAAAAGAGTCAAGACAGAGATTTCCCAGATAAAGACATTTTATATGTGAAATAATGACCAGGGACTGAGGATAAAAGGGGATTAAGAGACTTTTCCTCCTTCAGAAGGTCAGAATTTGATAAAATAGTGCGAAATAGTCAAAAGGAGGGAAGCAGGATACTGCTAGTGATCCAAAGAGAAACAGACACAGCTTTTGAGGATTTTTTACTGTTCTTTCTCTCTATTTTGTTTAAAAATAGACACTCCACTATAAGAGAAGTTTATAAAGAACTTGCTTTCTTTCAGTGGTTGCTGAAAATCCTACTACAATGCTGCCTTTAACTTCATCAGGTCAGTATCTTTCATAAAACAGAAACTATTTTTTTCATCTGTACAGCAGAAGAAACAGAAGACTTACTGTTCAGCTGGTATAGTTTAAGAAAGCTGCCTTGACTGTTCTTGGGGGTTGACAGCTAGGATTCATTCAGTGATAGCAGCCCTTCATCATTTCTGACCATTTGAGCAACCAGTGATCTGAAGTCTGTACAAAAGCTGTAACAGCTTAATATGAGGATCAAAACAAAAGTTGAATCTGTCAGCCATCTGAGACATGAGCTGACATTTTCATAGATTTGGACTGGTAGATTCTCATACTGTGGTTACTGGTATACTGAGCAATGTTAGTAGACTTTAATTCTGCTATTGCTGGAAGACTTACAATTATAGGGAACAAGGCAGACATCTCCTTGTCTCACAAGTTGACACAGTAAAAATCCAACAAAAGTAAGCTGGAGAGATAAGTAGTACAGTATGTCCTTTTTAGCACTAGATACAGATATAATTACTACATACAAGTTGCATACATGTTGTCACATGCAAATTATCCAGGGCAGGGTACCAAATCAGGCACACTGTGTAATTACTATGAGGAAAAGGTACACACGCTATTTATATACCTATGAATATAGGATTCAGCTATTTATCAATAGCTTAATTACAGTCATAACAGTGAAAAATTTGTTAGTCCTATTATAAGCCTATTAATGCATATAGTCCAAAGTATGCAATTGCCACTCTTTATTCCCAATGATACCATTAAAAACTGATAATACACAGATTTTCTCCTATCTATCTCTTCCTCTGGCATGCTATTTTATTGTTACTTTGAGTCCTAAGGTCAGTGTTGCTAGTCCATAGCAAGAAGAATATGAGAGTGAAGGGGAGGAAGGGAGTAGAGAGTTGTTGGCATCCTAAACTGAAATTGGAATAATATTTCTAGCATAGATTCCTTCCTTCTTTGTTTTGGGTCTCCCTGAGGTCACAGGATCATAGAATATCTCGAGTTGGAAGAGACCCACAAGGGTCATAGATTCCAACTCCCAAATCCAGTTTTTTTTTATATGTTTGCTAACACCATCAGCCTCCTTGTTCTTTCTTTCTCAGTCCCAAGTCCACATTTTACCATGTGTGGTATGTTATTTCTATTGGAACTTGGTCTTACTCTCTCTGTTGACCCTAAAACCTACTTTATCCACCTCACATGTTCCACTAGTGAAATTGTTCAGTGACTGACTGTGTGTGGATTGTACTCATACTACCAATGCCTCTGCCATTGTCCTATGCCTTTGTTTTCATGGCTTTTGTCATCAACTTACATGTGCACATTTGGGAATAACACCTGTAACAACGCTATTTTTTCTTAACCACCTTTGAGATTTGTTTTATTAGAACAGTCTGCTCATGCATGCATGTATTAAAGAGTTATTTCCTCCCAAAATAATGTTCCATTAAATGATACATCAAGAAGTATGTTAGCTAGATACATACAAATGTAATACTTCAAAAACTACTGTGAGGCTATGAGTGATGTCCTCTACGGAATGCAATTGTGAGGAAACAGTCCATCCAGCTGCACCCTCCCTGCATCTTCTGCTGGTCTCTCCTCTGTCTTTGAACTGTGCCCTCAGACTTGCTGCAATGGAATGGTTTTGAATGGTCCCTAATCCATTTACTACAAAATGACTTAGCTTAGCTTAATAGTGTTTGCTAAAACAGCATGATTTGATAGAAAATTATTAGCAAATCCTCTTGCAAGTTTCTGCGCCAGTAGGTTTGGAAGAGTAGGAATGTCTAACAAAAGTTAACTGTCTCTGATGCCAGTGATCAGCAACTACTACCAGCAAAAGTAATAGATGATAGACTATAAAGAAGACTTTACTATATTTCCCACTTTATTCCTTCTAACCTGTCATATCATAAACTGAAAAGGTCCATTGACTGTAATGACACATATTTAAGTGTAAAAAAAGCACAGAGGCATGCCAATACAAATTTAAAGAGGAAAAAAGGATGATGTAGGAAGTGAGAATGTCCAGAGACATCCTCAATAAGAGGAAGACTGTTATTTAAAAAATCACTTGTGGGGATATATGTGGAACAATCATAAGAAAGAATGAAGCAGAATGTTTTCCAATTTACTATCACTAATGCAAGTCTACTCAAGTACCTAGACATTTGATTATTTGTAAATACGTATAAACACATGTATGTAAATATACCAGTATGTAAATATGCAAATACTACACAAATTTGAGTCTCCCTATATTGTGATCACTAATTGTTGAGCAATGTTACTTACATGAAAAAGAACTTATATATTTAGTAGTAATATTGAAGTTCTCAGTCTTTTTTTCAACAGCTCCTGTGAGCCTAATTACAAGTTTACTGACATCAACTCCAGGTCAGAACAGGAAAGGGAAAGAGAAGATAAGTAATCATTATTGTTATTTTAATAGAGTTTTTAAAAGCATTTTGAAGATGTTGAAAATGCATGAGATTAAGTATAAAAGAATGTAATTTACAATAAATTTGGTTTCCATATTATTTTTCTTAAATTTATTTTGACATTTGACAATCAGGTTCAAATCAATTAAACTGGAGTTACAATACCATTACCTGAGCTGAGGTTTTGAGATACACTGAATAATACAGATCTCATAACAGCAGATTAGCAGCTTTTTGGTAATGCCCAAGCAACTGTAGAGGTACCTCAGAGAGCAAGAACTAAAGGTCTAACCCAGGATTATGTTTATGCAGGTTCAGAACAACTCACCACAAGCAAGGCTGCAACAACTTCAGGTAGGTAACTTCATATTGGAAGAAGCAGGGCAGTATTATGAAATAGTCTGAGATCTTAGGATTACACCGTTTCTGTACATCTTGTTTTCAAATTAATTCTTGCATCCCATTCCTGCAAGTACACAATAAGCAGGTTTACCTTTGATTCAACTAGAGAGACCTCTTCAAAGAGACTGTACATTCTACAAAAATGCTTCATGTGTTATATATATGCTGATATATATATATTGATACCCATAATGACTGTTCATTTTTGCTGCATATTATTTCTTAGGATTTTGAGGAAATACTTAACTGATAACAAACTCTTACATTACTTCTGACAGATGGAAAGCCAAACCTGCTTGAATTGTTGAAAACTTCCCCTAGTCTCATAAAATGGTGAAATATATATGACATTTATAAGCATTTTAAAATGGGTCTAATTTATTTACTGCCATTTCTAAGTTGACTACAGCAATCATATTGCAATTAAGGGTAATTTACTGTTTCAAAAAGTCAAAATGTTTCACTAGAAAATGTTAATTTATTTATATCCAGTAGATGGCAATGCTGTTTAGTTTTATGAGTTGAAGAATTAAGCTAGAATGGATTATGTCATATGTAAATAGTGTTTTTTTCTGTATTGGGCCTGTGCAAAGCATATTCCTAGATAATTGGTAGAGTTTTGTTTCTCTGTCTATAATACAGTCTCAACTTTACTCATCTGTGGCAATTATTTTATTAACACTGTTGCCTCCATCACTTGACTGATGTACTTTTGGTTTGGTTCATCTATCAACTGGATTCAAAATGGCAGCTCTTTTGCTTTACACACTCTGTGCTGCTAACAATAAAGGTTTTTATTAGTAAATCATTTTGTAATGTTACCATACATCCAAAGAAATTTCAGTCGTTTTCACTTATACATACACTTATATTACATGTGCATTTACTTAATCAAATTACAAAGAAAAAATGAATTTGAAAATGCATTTAGTATATTGCATAAAATAGTTTATTTAAGTAGATGAAGGAGATGGGAATTCGTGGAGATTTTCTTCTAGCCCTGCTTCAAACGTAATTTTAAAAAATATGCCGCTTCTCAAACCATTCTCCACTCTGTGCAAAATGTACCTTTTTAGTATGTGATATTTCATTCCTGGCTTCTAAAAATGCAGTTTTGTGAAACACAATAGAGTGGTTGGTTTGATTTGTGCTAGAGTAGCCAAAGGTAAGTCAATTTTCCATTGTAGTAAAACTGCATTGCTGCTTTATTGTTATTGCTGTTTTCCTTTCTATTTCAGTTGAGTGCTTGCCGCTTGCTGAAGTTTGTGATGATGGAGTAACCTGCATTAGAAAGGATTTATTTTGTGATGGAATCTTGGACTGCCCAGATGGTTCAGATGAATCTGAAAAAAGATGTGGTAAGAATGTAAATCTATTTAAAACAGTATTTCTGAGCATACTTAAACCTGTCAGTATTTTTAAGTACTTAATAAGCAATAAGCTGCACAATGAAGTCCAAATTAACTCTACTAAAAATAATGTCTAAGTGTTATAACATTTATCTTGTAAATGCAAACAATTTATTTAAAATTTTAATTAATAAATAACATGCTCAATAAATAAGAAGGAAATATTGCAAGACATCTACATTAATATGAAATGGTATAGAAGATGATGTTTAATATATGTATTACTAACTCTAAATAAATATAATAGAAAATATAAAACAATGTCAAAATTTCATGTGAAGTTGTGTGCTAGTAATATCAAATATGTTCTTTCCAAAAAGAAATGTTAAATGACATTATCCAGTACCAGAAGCTACTTACTGTCACATTCAGAGTCAGAAGAGAGGTTTATCTTTTGATTCCATCATTAAAAATATCATAAAATATACTACAAATAGATTTTCACAATATACTACATATACTCTGGTCCAGTGATATTATATCTCACTATACTTTATCATAAAGAAAATTTATTCTCCTTGTTAATCTGTCGCTAGATAATTGATTTTGGCTTTGTGCATAGAAAAATTAGGCAAAAGCTAAGTTGATACGCCAGATCCCATCATAAGGTTTCTTCAGTAACATTAGCTGTAAAAAACCTGTTTAGTTTTTCCTGGTAAAATCTCCCATGCTTCAGCTACGAGTGTACTCTCTAAACTAAGGCTATTCTGAATTTACTTTTTATTTAGATTTGTTTTTATTATTTTCATGTATTTTTATTAAAATTGTAAAGTAAATTAAGAGACAGTTGAAATTTGCCCTTTGAGAAATGATTAGACACAACTAAGGATTCAAAGAGAGCTTAAAACATTTACACTGAATGGAGAGGTTTTTTTTTCATTGTAATAGTAACAAATTTAGATCAAGGTTACCTTTTTGAAAGTTTGGGTACTGTTCTATCAGAAAAGTTGTGTTATATGAGTCTGTATCTCACATGAAGGGGCACCGACTCTCTCCTGCCTCCACATCCTCAAGCTAAGATGGTGTGGCGGGGGTGTCCTGTGGCAGCATTTTGCAGGCAGAACAGTCAAGTGTGACTCCCATCATGGCAGGAACTCTAACTTGTTCTGTTGGCCACCTATTTCCATCTTGTTACATTGAGTGCTAGGAAATGGGACTGGCGCAAAAATATTTAAGTTGTTGGCACCACGGTGAGAAATGGAAGATGGTGATTTGTAGCATGTCCAGAGTAGGGCAGCAAAGCTGGTGAAGGGTCAGATGCAGAGTTCTTGTGGAGAGTGGCTGAGGGATCTGGGATTGTTTAGTCTGAAGAGGAGACTCAGGGGAGTTGCTAAAACTCCCTGAAAGGAGGTTGTAGAGAGGTGGGGTTCAGCCTCTTCTCCCAGGTGACAGCAATAGGACGACAGGGAATGGCCTCAAGTTGCACCAGGGGAGGTTCAGGTTGGTTATTAGGAAAAATTTCTTCTCCAAAAGAGTGGCAGTGCATTGGAACAGGCTGCCCAGAGAGGTGGTGGAGTCACCACTCCTGGAGGTGTTCAAGAACCATTTAGATATGGTACTGAGGGACGTGGTTTAGTGGGCAATAGTGGTGGCAGGCGGACTGTTGGACTAGATAATCTTAGAAGTCTTTTCCAACCTTGGTGATTCTATGATTCTATGACGTGAACATTTGGGCAGACAGCTCTAGGTGACCTTGTTTGAGCAGAGTGTCAGACAAGGTTCAGCCATCCAATCTCAGCTAATCTATGATTCTGTGAAAATCTTACAACCAAAAAATTACATCCTTCATCCTTGCCTAATTTCCCTGAGCAGTTTTCTTTGTGCAGAATTGATGCTCCGTTTAGTAGTGAACACTGAAATTGTACCATGGAGTCTGTTACTGTTTACCAAAGTGCAGCTTTTTGATGGGAAGGTACATTTGCTAGTGTCTGTATTGCTCTTCACAGTCTCAGCTCTAATATTTTCTTGCAAAGATAACTTTTTAATGTTCTGGTAGATGCTGGAGCAATTAGCTCCCTGAGGTGTTTTTTAAAATATATTATTTGTACTAGAGGAGTCTGGAAAACTGATTTCAATTCTGTTGTGAAAACATATTTCTGAGCTCTCCTAGGGAAAATGGTAGAGTCAGTCTGGTCTAAATTTTCAGAAATATGTGAAATGCTGAACTCTGGTTTTAAAACAAAGGAGCAAATAAAAGACCAATATTGTTAAGAATTTTTATACAGTCATTGCAAGCCTATTTTTGAAGGCTGCTGACTCCTTCTGTCAGAAGTGGAATCTTCTTCAGACCAAAATGTAAATTGCTGACCTGCTTTTTACCTACACTTCTCTTACTGCAGCCAGCTGAGAAGGGAGATTTAGTTGAAAATTTTGGGAAAATATCTATCAAAATAATTTTAATATCCATTGAAACATATCAGAATCTCTATTTATCTTAACAGCTGCATCCAGCTGCGTGATCAGATATGAGAAGGTTACTCTACACTGGGGGAATCTGAAGGCCCTAATGTAGCTGCAGATAGACCTTTGTTCCACCGCTGGGGTTGGCACAGCACAACACCAAAGAGTTATTCAGCCATTCATTTCTACTGCTTCACTGTTGCTCTGAGACATGGGGTTTGGTTTTGATATTTTGGCGGGTTTTGCTTTTATTGTAGACGTAGCTAAAGAAAAAAGTAAAGGTCCTTATAATAGTTAATAATTAGTAATATACATCTCATAAAAAAAATTAATCTTTTTGGCTACTATGAATGATTAGATTCAGATGTATAGGTTTTACTCATATTTTATGAAAGTTATGACAATCCTATCTGTTATATATGAGAATTTAATTGATATTCATACGTTGATATTCATCCACTTGCAGTCGAAGTTATGTACACATGATTTAGCTGTGCCCTGAAGAATGCAGTGTGTTTTAAGATATGAATTGTGCTTGAGCAGAGTTTTTTACTAAAGGCACAGCCTCTTATGCACAGAGCTTTTGGATATGGTTTGCATCTCTCCCTGACTCTGCTACGTACAAATTCTGAGTGCCCTGCTCCTTTTAACTGAATATATTATTTCTTGATCATAGACACATTTACCAGTCACTTACGAATATACACAACTGAGCTAAACATTTCAGAATATGAATACAATTTCAAATAGGCAGAAAATCATTAAGGGAATGAGCTGTACTTATGGCTCACTTTAAGGATCTGGATGGGTTGGCCCTATTCATTTTCACTGATGCCTGGCGTTTCCAAGCAATTCATTCAGTTGTCATTAGATTGGTAGTTTCAGTTCATAGCCTTATAGAAATGTAGTTCTGGCTGGAGGACAAATTGTTGCTCCATCACACTTATTTTACATGTTCAGTCTAAAAATTTTCCATCTAAAAAACTGAGAGTTTTCTAAATTTATATATTTAGATTTCTTAGCAGACTTTGCAAAACTAGTGGAGTGAATGGCAATAAGCCATATGCACGTTTGGGATACCTGCCAACGTTTCAACCTCTTTGATATTTCATTTATGGTACATCCCTAGAGCAACTTAATACAGTCATATAAGAGCTAAAATTGTCTAGATTTTCAGAAGTACTTCAGTGTCTTACAATGAGATTTATAGCTGATATGTAATTCTTGTTATAAGTGCTCTTTCACACAATGGAGTTGCCACCCTTGAAACAACTCAGTTTTTCCATGGTGATTATTTTTTTCTGAGTTTATAGTACATTAATAGTTTTTAAATATAGGATAGGTGTGGAAAATTTAATAGTCTTTTTATGTATTAGACAGAATTCAGGAAACTCTAACATTCTCAGAAACTGATCACCTTCGTTCTTTGCTTTTATTGATGAAAATTGTCTTGAAAGGTTTCTCTCTGGCTCTGCAATGGAGCACAGTAACAAAAGGCCATTGCAAAAGTACAGTTAGCAATTTCAGTGAAAGCGTCTCTAGAGAAATGCAGAAGTCTGAACAGCATCTATTAATAATAGCCTGCAAAGATGAAAAGCATCCATGTAGCACATGAGTATAGGGAAGAGGAGACTGAAGCTGGAGCCCAGGAGGTGTTTCACTTTGCAGACTCTCATCTCAATTATTATATGTCTAGGCTAACATTTTCTGATTACTTACCTCACAACACTACTAGAGTACTGAGAGTGATCAATCATATGAAAGCCAGGAAGTAATATACTGCCCTTGGCAGAGAAAGAGCCTGTCAAATGAAATTTGTGGACTTAATATGACCAGTTCAGGGAGCTCCTCCCTGGAATGCAAGGATAACGGGATTAAGCCCTCCTAAAACTCCCTCCATGCCACATGAATAAACAAAAATGGACAGAGATATGTCAGGAAGCAGTGAATGTAATGCCTATAGAAGATCTCTCCTGTCTCATGAGGAGAACAGCTGAGGCTTCTCTGAGGGCTCCAGGAGAAGGAAAAAATGTAATTATTTGCTACTCTGCCAGTCTCTACCCACAGCTGCTTCCTCCCTGCAATGTGGAAGCACTAGGAGCATCATCGGGTTCTTCCTGACCTCTTCCATCTACCTTCCTGGTCATTCCTGAGATACTAAGCATTTACTGTTCCTAGACAGTGGAGAGCAACTTAAGATCTTTTGCCTTTATCTCACCGTCCTGATTCAGGTTATTCAATATGTCTTAAGGGGTAAAAAGAAGAAATAGGAAAACAAGAAGAACAGAAAGTAATTGTTGAGAAGAGCAAAAAGTAGTCATTAATTTTCTAAAAACAGTATGTTATAGCTTTTTATTATTATTGCAGGTGCTAAAAAAAACCTTTTTAGGTCAGCATGTGTCTTGCTAGCCACTTGTTAATGGTACTACTGCTTTTCCACACTTCAAACTTCAGTGCTAGGCACTTTTCTTCTTCTTACACTAATTTTACTCCTCTTACACTAATAATGGCATCAAATAGGGACTTATATTTCACATTGTTTGTTTCTACTTCATTTACTGTCTTGCACTGCCTTTCCCTTTCTGTTCATTGTATCTGTTACTTTTTCCAATCCTTTCCTGTGTTCCTCATACCCATTGGTTTCAATTTGGTGACTGCATGTGGAAATAAGTGTGTTGATATCTGAAATTCATGCCAGGAGTATAGCCAAAGTTCCATTCTACTATAACTGAAAGCTAAGCTAGTGGATGTTAGATTTTTTAATGTCTCCGTTAAATATCTTTGTTAATGATTTCTTCTTTCCCTCTACTATTTCAGAATATTTTATAAAAACTGACTTTGGAAAGATATCCATAGTATTTTCTTTGTTCATTAAGTAAAAAAAAAGAAAAGGTTTGTTTGGGGGAAAATAGTTGTAAATTTTAGCACATTAGTGAAGATTGGAAATATATGTATTCAAATGGACGGAAAATGTAACTCTATGCCTGCTCCAAAACTTTAGTCTAATCTGATTGAAAGATTATATAGAATAGTAAATCTCTTTCATAGACCCACTTTCTCTATGTGTTTAAGACCATACATTGTTTTGTTTCCTCCCAAAGACCATGAAGGTTGCAAAATGGAACATGCTAACATGTTTCTATCTTAGCTTCTTCTTGAGTTTTGTAATTGTTACCGAAATTCATTCTACACAGTCTTTATTCATCTGTGACTGAACCTGACAGAAACAAAGCCTGCTTTTTATGTTGTGTTTGCCGCAGTGATAGTCAGAAAGAATTTTACACTTATCAAATGAACAGACAAGGACTACTGATTTATCATTTTATGTAATCATTTCCCAGAGGAGAACTACAGTCAATAAAATCTCCATTTAATTTTCAATATGATTGATTATTCGTAATTCGAATAACCATTGTAGGTATGATTTCATTTCTGATGTTAATGAAAAGCTATATCTAATTTCTGGTTATCAGCCTCAAATTGATGAACTTGTCCTTTACCTCTTCAGTTAATCATGTATTGTACTGATTACAGCATTATTTGAAAGCTCTATGATTCTTTCTTAAAAACTGAAGAAAAACCATCCTCAGATGGAACCTTAGCAAAATGCTCAATGAGATGCAGCAAAGGTTTCAACAGTGCTTCAGTGTCTTCAGAAATGAAATAATTCTACATGAACTAACATTTCCAGCCTTGCAGAAGCTTAGAAATATGGATTTTTTTAACTAACTGATTTTTAAACTGAACATGCCAAAAATGAAATAACAACACCAAGAAAATAATACAAATATTTTGAAAAAATACATCACAGTGAAGGAGGTTTGGCTTAGATGAATGAACTTGATAGCTGACAGGAAACAGAATATCCACTTACCTCCTTGAGTAATTAGTAATATGTAAGGTAAGGAACCAGGAGATCACAAAAGTAGAGACAGCAGTGTCAATCATATCTTTTCTTGACATCATTAACATGATATTAGATTGCTTCTGATAATCCAGACACGTTTTCCTCATTTAAAATAGCAGTGGATAGGAAATACTAAGACAAGATACACTTTCTTTAAAAATGTAAAAAGTAAAATGTAAGACAGTGGAATTAGTCAGATACTACTGCAGGTTTTTAATTAGACTGATTGATTTAGACTAGCTTGGATTAGTTGAATTGTCTCTAACGTAAAATTAAATTGTCTATAATGTTATAGTACTTTCAGATTAAATAATCACAGGGATTAGAAATGGGAGCGGGATAGTAATGTGTTTTAGATTATCTTTCTGTTCTTGCTTACAAGGTATTTTCTAGGTAATAGTTGTGAACTAATATTTAAGGTGACTATCACTTTGACTCTGCTTCCATTTTTCAAGTGGCATTTTGACAAATGTTCTTCATTATATTTTTACAGCCACGGTTTGTGATGGAAAATTCATGCTGACCGATTCCTCTGGGTCTTTTCGCTCTATGAATTATCCAAAACCATATAATGCAAATATTGTTTGCCAATGGATTATACTGTAAGCCGTTTTCTGACAATTTTCTACCTAACATTTGTTCAATTATGAGGTGATATTGTTTTCTGTACATCAGCCCTCTGTCATTTGTTTGTATTCTCAAATATCACAGCATGGAAATTACAAAATAGCATTTTCTCCTTTGTATTCACACAGTTTTTCTTTAAAAGCTTGCAGACCCAAAACCAGCACTAATAATGATAATTCTTATGTGTGATTTTGATAAACATGGTGTTACATGTATGTACAGGAATGTATTTGTAAGCTCACAACAAATCATACAATTCAAAATAATTGCAATATATATATTACGGTATATGATAGTCTTTATTTACTGACTTCATAAGACATCATTATTTTTAAAAGGTGGAGTTTTCAAGAATTCCCATAATTTAGGGGTACAAACTTCAATTTGGAATTATTTGTATTTGAGGTCCTAATTCATTTAGGATTATTATAAAGTTCACATATATCATTTAATAGCACCATAACTGTACAAAAGCTCTCAGCAAAGGAGGTACAATTTGTTTAACCAAGCATCCACACGTACAGGGATAGACAGCTACTTGGCTTTAACACTCTAGGCTCTTCTTATAACCTGGGAAGAAAAAAAAGGTAGCTATAGTTTGCAATGAATCTCATCTTAAAGTACACATCCAAAATAAGTCAGATGATTAGAAGTTTGAAGCTTCTAAAATCCACAGAATGATTGCCAGTTCAGAAGTTACTGAACTGAGAGGCAGTGATTATGATGATGGCTTTATAATAACAACCATTCTTTGATTCTGAGAAGTATTAGTTTGGTAAAAGAGTTTCAAAAGAGATTAAGGAAATACTTTGAAAATTGAATACGATTTGAAATTCTTTCTTTCAAATGCTCCCTTGACAGCTCTAGTCTTTGAGTTGATTCAGTACTTTCATCTTCACCTTTACACTTCTGGAAAAAGTCATCATTTTTCTTGTTTGATACATTTGCTCCTTCCATTCACCAGCACGTACACACAGCGATTTTAATATATAGTGTGTCATAAGAAAAGTACAAGATTGTGCAGATTTTACATTTTCACCCCTCTAATTTTTCCATGAATGAAGGAATTATTTCTTCTCCTTTCAAAAGCAAGAGCAGTATGCTCAGTATTTCACAGAATCACAGAATCACAGAATGACCCGGGTTGGAAGGGACCTCAAGGATCATGTAGTTCCAACCCCCCTG
>JANHGO010001988.1:0-31842 GCA_024606505.1 Aquila spilogaster
ATAAATCAACCAAAAATCTTGATGTTGACAGGCATTACGAACACAGATTGATGAACAAAATCAGATGGGTATCATGCAATATTTTCTACCCAAGAGCTTTATGCTGTAAATATGATACGTAAATGTAATCCATGAATTAAAATCTGTCATTATTTCATTATTTTGTAAACATTAATATGAACAATTTTTCATATGATTATTCTTTTATTTTTAAAAAATAACCCAACAACCTTAAATTAAACCTATTGAAGCAAGAAAAATAATAAGTTTTTCAGCTTTCAAAATTATTCACTTCCAAAATCATACAGAACAAATAAGAGAAACAAAACAGGGAATGGAGAAAATGTAAGCAAATGCTGAGTGGCATAATAACTGAATGTTACAGTGGATAAGATGTAAGAAATCTCCCATAGATCTGTGTCTGTAGCAGGTGTGTTGGTTACTAGAGGGATGATCTGGACAGAGAGAGGACCTAAAGTCAGTTCTGCTCTCAAAATGTTCAAAGTGTTTCGTAGTGATTTAAGTTCTAGATCGTAACATATTAACAACCTCTGGTCATTAAATGGTAAGGTAAGTCAGTAGTCATTTATTTTTTCTAAAATATTTTTAGGAAGCCTAAATCATAGTTGCGCTATCATTTTAAAAAGGAGAACACTGTGAAGAAATGAGTAACTATAAAAAAATCCTCTCAACTTGCCTTCCCCTGCTCCCCAACAATGTACTACAGAACTGAAAATCTAATCAACAAAGTCAACTAAATCAAATGAAATGCTTTATCTTTCTCAGCTTTCCAAAGCTTCAAATAAATGTTATATGTAAATATATTTTCCAACCTGACAAAGCCAAGGTGTAAGAAATTCTCTAGGGCTTCAAGCAAATGTTTTTTGATGCTAACAAAGACTCTATGAATCAATGGTGAGATATCTGCTGAAGTTTATATTTATTGCAAAGATTGCTTTTCAAAGCCCACCTGTCAGTAGTAGTTTTATTTTGTTTTCATTAATTATTGACCCACATGTCTCTACACAAAGACAGACATGGCAGAGGATTTATCTCAAGTTCAGAATCACAAGACTGCTCAACAACTTCATAAAGTATATACTGACATGCATATGAAGTTGGCATTACTGGAACTTTTAAAAGAATAAAATTATATTAAGTGAGTTGAAGTACAAACATCAACATTTCATAAAAGCTTCAAGCAGTTCTATGAAACTAACATGCTCAAGCACACAATAAATGTGATCAGTATGTATCCAGATTAAAAAGGACTTCCCCAAAACACTTTCATTTTTTTTCCTGACCTTTTGGCCTTAATTAATAAAAACAGTTAAAAATGGAGATTATTCTAATATTAAAATATTCAAAATGTCTGGGTTTAGAAGTAATAAAATGTATTTAGCTGCTTTGAAAATGTTGTCTTTGATCCCTTAGCCTACCCAGCCTATGTAAAAAATAGAATATACGCATTGTATATGCAATTTTATGGCTCTGAAAAAATGCAGACATATGAAAGTCAGACTTTTGTCTTTCCTTCCCACATAATAGTATTCAGTCAGCTATACTATAAATAGGGAATTATACTTAGGAATATACTTCAAGCACCCTCAGAACTAGAAGGTGGCTACCATACTAGTAGCTGTAACGGGGAGTGAGAGTGTCTTAAGATTTTGCCTATTAAAGCAAGATTTAACAGACATACAAAAATGTACTTTATGTACACAAAAACTACCTGGCATTTCAGTATAGCATACTTATTTTGCCTTGCTGGTTCGCTGTTACAGCACAATGTAAGCCATGTTGGGCACAAGCTCTCTCTCACTGGTAAATCTTTCTCTATGTAACAAATAAAATTAAGTCTATTTATTGAGTTGTTTTATGAAACAGAAAGTTTCCATATGTGTCCTGTAATAAACAGTATGGTTGAAACTAAATTATATCAATTCTCATGAAAAAAAGTATATAACTGTATTGGAGAAGATAGCCTGTTGATTTAGTGGGCCCAGTATTGACCAAGCTGCTCACTTTGAATGGCTCTAACAACTTACAGACTAACTTTTTCCTCCAAAACACTGTATGTGACATTGGAAAATGTCCATTTTTAAAAGGAAATCAGTACAGGTACAGTAAATGATGTGTAAAATTAAGTAGAAAGATCTTCACTTTTTCTCCATATTTATTGTTGCCAAGTATTCTCAGAATGGTGAGATTGACAGAGCATTCAGTAGAAGTTTCCATCCATCTGTAGCTTGTTTTCATTAAACAGTATAATTTTATGTCAAAGGAATTTATGTTCTGTTCTGACATGCATTATACTATATGTCTTAGATACAATAAAATGGTTTCTGATCACCAAAGTTTGAGAGATATCCATTCATTCCACTTACCTTATTCAGAATATGCCCTTCATTTCCTTCCTAATAATTTCTGAAGCTTTTCTTTTGGGGAACGGTGATTCTGCTAGTAGGATAACCATGAATCTTGAGCTCCCGGTGATCAAGTGGAAAAGTTTATATTAATATTGAAAATTAAACATTTGATTACTTCTGATTACAACAGTCCTGAAGGTTTTATTAGATTATAATATATCAAGTGAAAATACATACAAATAAATCATGGTTTTGCTGTATTGTCACTTCATAAACACATATAAAGACACATATGTATATAAATGTACTTAGAATAGTTGAAAACAAAATGTGTTGCATAACACAATTTGCCTTTCTAATTTTTCAAGAGTAATTCTAAACACATAAAAATTGTTAATTTCTAATAAGAGTGCACCTGAAGAAGACATAATAATTCAGGATATCCATTTTTTTCAGAATTTGGGAAGGACGAATATGCCTGTTCCAGAGAAAAGACATCCACTATGGACAAAACCAACAACCAGTCTCAGAGATCAAGGTGAGCTGATAGGAAACAGCCGTAACAGACGAGGATACTGATTCACAGGAAATTGTAAAAGCTAGGTCATGGCTATAGAGTAATTAGTTGCTCTGAAAGGAAGTTTCATAAAAACATTTATGTAAATAATTCTGGTGAAGCAGCAGTGCTACATTTTGAACTATGCCACAATACTGCCTGTGCCAAAT
The DNA here is from genome assembly GCA_024606505.1 of Aquila spilogaster. NCBI lineage: Eukaryota > Metazoa > Chordata > Aves > Accipitriformes > Accipitridae > Aquila > Aquila spilogaster. The sequence goes on from JANHGO010001988.1 coordinate 3,096, forward strand.
AGGGAATTAAGAAAACAAACAAACAAATTATGACCTGCAGAGATTACCTAATTACTTCATTTGTCTAAAGCAGGTTACCTGGGCTCATCATTAACATGTTTTCAGAAGTTTCCAACATTGAAATCAATCTCCCCAGGAAAAACTATTCCCAGAGTTATACTATTAGGAAGTTTTTCCTAATGTCTCAATGCTTAGTATAAAAAGTCAAGGTAAAATTTAGCTTATCTGGGGACAATGAACAGATCATCACCTTGTTTTTACATTAGCTATTATTTAGGTGTCTGAAACCTGTTGCATCTCCCTCTCAGGCTTCTCCATTTGAATTGCCAAATTACTTCAATTTTATAGTGTGGATCATATTTTCTAGGCATTTAATGACTCCTACTCTCCCCTGGATTCTCTCCAAATGTAAGACACCTTTCTTGAAAATGAAATATAGGTAAGGGCTTATAATGTGGCTCAGAAATGCTAAATCTTGCAGCTCTGTTACAAGTCCAGTTATAAAATATGACTTTCCCTGGTACAGAAAAATTACAGACTCACAGTCAGTTTGTGAAACAAAATAATCTCTAGATCATTTTTGGGGGGAGGAAAAAAAAAAAAAAGACCATTTGGCTAATTGTTCTCTAACTGTCTGTCTTTCACTGATTAATTCTGCTGAAGTGTGGTGTTGTCCATGTAACATATTTAGCATATAGGAACAGCTTAACTGGGTCCAACCTAAGTACACGTCAGGGTATCTAGGCTGGTGTGCCCTCTCTGCTGTTGGCAAAACAAATTTCTGGGGGAAAACAGGACATATGTATGAGATACTACATTTCATATTGTTTTATTCTATTGTGCACATTGCTAATGAAAAATAATGAACAGAAGTGGGCAGAAGCCAGATGCTATTATTGTATCTCCTTCTATTTTGACAGTGAACAACAGACTAAGTAATAGCATCAATCAGTTTTGCACCTGCTCTGTATTATCTTCTGTTAGACCATGCTTATTTTGTAAAGCTTTATTTAACAATCTATTTACTGATTCCATTTATACGCCAATTAAAGTATAAAACACATTCAAGGCCATTTTACCACTAGAATGATGTAAATTTAAATATGTTGAATATAAGAATATTTTTCATTACAATTTTAATAAAATATTTTAAAATAATAGAACTAGCTCATTTTATAAACCACTTCAAAACTTCCCTTTGGGTAGTTGGGGAAGGAGGTGGCTACCTAGTTCTTTTGACAGCAAAATGTATGTCATTAAGATGACATAGGGCTTCTCTCAGATACAGTTTGCTGTAACTACAAGTTCTTCTGGAAATTAATAGATGATTAAAGTAGCACATCACCTACATACATGAATTTGAACTATTTTGTGTTATCTTTTCAAGGCAGTTAAGTGTATAACATGTACTCAGTACCTGACATTCATTTACACGTGCTCAATACTCCCTGTAGTTTCAGACGCACTTGATAAAATCAAGGTCTCATCAGGTAAAATACATACATATGCCAGGTAATTTGTTTTGGTTCTCCTTTACATTTAAAAGGTTTGGCTACTTCAGTCACAGATAGCTTATTGCAGTACTTTTTTTTATTATTAAAAGTTTAATTCCAAGTCCTTAAGCAATCTAAATTGGTAGACAAGGATGTTCTTAGCATTTAGAAGTTTTCCATTTCTCTTTCATAAAAATGTTTAAACCTTCACTAAGCAAATAGAAAAAAACCCCAACCTTATGAATTTGTTTCTCTTTTCCCAAAATACAGTATGAGATAATTAGCAAGCTACCCTTAATATATCTTAAAAGAAAACAAGGTTTTTAACCAAAACAAAATGAGATTTCTTTTTTGTGACCATTTCCACACCACCACACATTTGCACTTCCCTGTTTATGAAAACCTCAGTAGCATGGTATGTAAGGATTCTTCGAGGTATCCACTATATGCAAAAGCATGTAGAGGAGAGAAAGGACATCTCTCAAAATAAAAATTTCAACATTTCTGATCTTATTTTTGATCTTTGTATGGTACTGAGAAGAATTCAGTATGATGGTGTTACTATGAAGTTCTACAAATGTATTTCTGAAAACTTGTAAAAGAGAAGGAAAAAAAACCCCAAACCAACCCCCCCTTCGTAGAACCTGGCTATGTTAAGCAAAGCATGCACTGGACACGGTAATCAAAGGCCTCCTAGAAGACAGGGGAAGGACATGACTCCTTCCTGAGACGGAGATCTGGAGAAGAGAGGAAGGAAGCTTTTGTAGTTGGGAAGTAAGAGAGACTGGTGCATTCCAGGTCAGGGCAGCTTAAAAGAAGGGTCATTACTTTTGCTCCGTACACCTCTTTGCTTTTCTGTCGAAGAAGGAAGCAGCAGCTACTTTGAACACTAGAAATCTGAGAGGAGATTTAATTTTAACCTGCAGTAAGGTGAGTGCAGATAAACTGAGCTGTGAAAGCAGCCCCAGAGAGTCTTTAACTCTAGCCTGTTAATGCATTTTATCTTCTTAAATGTTGTTTCATTATTGCAACCCCCCATTTTAAATAAACCTATACCTTCAATCTTAAAACTTGTCAGGTGATAGAGATGAGCATGAATTATTCTAGTATGCAACAAGGCACTCACTCAATTCTTACAGAGGGGGGCATCCTTAAAACCTGACTATAGGACTGCTTAACAGGTTTCTAGGCATATGTTTTTAAAAACCGCATACTGGGTAGAACAAGACGTGCTTCCAGAAGATTTGCAAAGGCCATTTGGGAAACATGTATCAAAGGGGTCCAAAGAGGAATAAGCATCTTCAGCAAACACGCTGTCACCTTTTGGCACGTTGCAGTGGAGCTGGGGAGCACGCCTGAACTCTGAGGCTCCCAACAGAGGGATGACACATGACAACAACTGAACAAATACTGGTTCTGCTCTGCTAAGCAATCTATTCCTACATGCTGTGAGCCTCTCTGAGGATTCTGAGGATTTTGTGCTTTTCTTCTGTCTAGAGTTTCCCCAGGAGCAAAAATGCAGTATAAAAGACAAAACAAAATCTTCATGGGATGTTTCTTATTTATAACACAGTTTTGATCACATTCTTTATGTATTGAGAAGTTCATTAGCAACATTTCAAGGTTGCTTGCCTCACTTGCTTGGTAAATCACTTAATGTCAGTAACAGCCAATGAAAGAAAACAAAATAAAAGTGCCAGCTGTGGACACAAAAAATTTAGTATTTGCTACTTTTATCTTCAAGAATCATTCTGAATTTTAATCACTCTCAGTACAAAATATTGGTCCACATGTAAGACCATCTTCTGACCTGTAATAATTTTAATTCATGGCCTATACTATCATTGGAGAAGGGAAAAAGAAATAGAAAAGGAGAGGAGTTTTTTGCAAACAGTTAAACTCACTGCCTGTGTTGATGCCCAGACCTGTGAGAAGTGGCAGGCCAGTGAATTTCTGCTTTGTTGACTTTCCCATGGATAAGCACAATCAGATGACGCTTGTGCATAGGATGTAAATAATGGCTTCTTTTAGGTCCATACCATTTAACTGTAGGATGCCTTGACTGTCTTCCCTGAGGGCTGAAGATCAATTACTGAAGTTTTAGGAGAACCATATATATTTACCCAAGGCTTCATTGGGATTAAGAGCAAGATGACAGCAAATGAAGGTATTATGTAAACAAAGCCAACGTAACTGGTCACCGGGCAATCCTATAGGCAAGGCAATGTTTGAAGAGTACCTATCAGCTTTTAAACCTCTCATAGCTTTCATTGCTTATAACTGCAAATTTGAGTCAACTATACTGCCATTCCAAATGATCCAACTAATCATTTGATGAAAGATTTCATTCTTTAAATTCGATCCTTTTAAACAGAAGAGCTTTGCAGACTGATCCTACTTAATCAACTGCATACTTAAAACTTTAATTGTGTGAATACTACTAATTTAAGGCCAAAATTACTAATGAACAATTATCTTATTATTGACTGTCATTATATGCAAATCACCCACACATCCTGATCAACTTTACAGTGCAGTTTCCTGTTAAGGGTCATTAACACTATTTCCACGTACTCTGCGGTATATCTACTTTTATTGTAGCCATAATGAATGCTTAAATTCATAGGAATGAAGAAAGATTTGTTTTTTCAGTATATCTTGATGACTTTTTCAGAAACTATCCTTAGACTTAATCTAGTGATTAACTCCCCCCAACCTTCTATGTTCTATATTTCATTTTCTTAGAAAGAAAGCTTAAAAAAAAAAAAAAAAAAAGACATAATTTTCAAGTCATGAATCAATGAACAGTCCCCCCCCCTTTTTTTTTTTTAAACAAAAAACGCTGTACGAGGAGCTGGCAGCTTTGTGCCTGTGAAAATGCCATATCATAATCCACACCAGTAGATCAATGAACTGTTGGACAGAACCACTCAAAATCACCTCCCTTCCCATTATCATGCTTTCTGGTCTTCCAAGCACAAATTACGCATCAACCTCCTTGACCTAGTTCCAGAAACGCTGTCGTAAAGAGCACCTGTCAGAGTGATGCATGTACAAGCCCAGTGCAATGACAAATAGGAAGCAATAGCAGTTATCACAAGGAATAACAATTTAGCTACAAATCTGGTTCAGCATCAGACTGGTTTGATTTCCCACTGCAAAATCTCAAAATTATTACTGGATAGGACATTATCATGCCAAATCTTCATGATTCACCATAGGACAAATTGCTAGTGAGGTGTGTGACTTCAGGAATATCCTCCAGTCCTTTAAACACCTGACACCAGATTGCTTTCTCTCACGTAAAGCCTGCAAAAGACAGCACGGAGGAAATACTCCCCCCTCTCTTATCAGATCAACTTCTAGAGTCGAATTCACAGCCTGACATCCTAGAGGGTACTCACCACTGCAGTCCTTAGTATTTTCTGCCTGTTAAAAAATAGAGCTTAATTAAAAGCATATATGCTTCCAAATTGTAATTAGACATATGTGAAATCTCCGGAGATGTAATGTTTGGCTTAGATTTTATGCTTATCTACTGTTTCTAGGCTAGAAGGACAAACCAGAAGATTTTCCTACTTGACATTTAGTTTTGGCATTAGTAAAGCTATGCAAGGAGAAAGGATAGACAGGAAATTAATTGGCTGTGTCCATTACCATGGAGCCCTGAAGTTATCACTATAGAAACTATTATAGGGAGTCTGCCACAGTGATAACAGGCTTGTGCACTGCCGTCACTTTATAAATTGCCAGGGCACAGGCCAAGGGATGGAGCTGAGAGAGGCGAATGAGCTACTCATGCATAGTAGTGAATGGACTCTCACATACTCATTTGTGGTTTTAGCAACATGGAAATTAAAGTCTGTAATAAAGGCTTCCATTATGTAATGAATTACTGACTTAAGTTCAAGGGGGTCTTCTGAAGTCAGAGTGGTTCTGTCTATGGTGACAATTTAACCCACTCTTGAACTCAAATGAGTGCTGTGAAGTGGCTTGCATCCTCCCATGCGAAAGGAAGAGTTTGTTTCAAACTCAAGCCTAGTGCTCAAACTTTGAGCCTTTGGGAGTATCAGAGCCTACAGGACAAACGTCCCAGGCTGTGCACAGAGAGAAATAGTACCCAGGACTGGTGCCTGTGGAAAGAACATCCTCCGATCATGCTGGACCCAAGAAAAGGGAGGGCAGGAGGGCAATTTTTACAGAGGAATTCCTGCCACAATTCCTACCTTATTCTGGCCAACATTTTAAAGTGACAAACTGCTTTGCTGGTAGAGATTTTCGAGAAGGCTGATTACTGGTTTCATTCTGCTTCTCCTTCTGGAAAGGAAGGTCTGCCTCTGGAAAGGGGAGGAAAAGGAAAGGCAGTAACAGCCAGAGCTGGGGAAGTCTCTCTAAGTTACCAGCCAAACGGATGAAGCGATATCACTTCACAGGCACTTATATTTGCTTGGGGGGGGGAGGGGGGGGCACTGGGGGGAAGTGTGTGTATGTGTATGGAAGCTTCAGAGCTCACAAGAAATACATTCGTACATCAGCAGAATTACCCAATTCCCTCCCCAGTCATGCAGAACTCAGTACTATATCACACAATTTCTCATAGGCAGTGAGTGAAAATGCTTGCCAAAACCACAAATTCGTAGTAAATGATTGTAAATTCTGCAGAAATTCGTCTAACAGCGTGGCATTTTAAGATATACGTTTTGGCAATTCTCTAGTTCAGTTTATTGAAAAAAAACAGAAGGTAAGGGTAAAATAGATTGTTAACACTAGAACACTATTCTTTAGATGTGGCACGTGCAGTACATGAGTTCATGCCAAGGAATAATAATTCTATGAATTATCAACCGAGCAAGTGCCACAGTGAACCTGCAATACACATTCATGACATTAATTAAAACTTTTAACATTTCCATCAAAGTTTCTAGCAACAGGTGACGATTGCCAGCTTCCAAAGTGCATACAGAAATATTAATGGCTGAAGTTTTCAAAAGCATCTGCCTGATCGAGGTACAATTTTTACCACAATATCCAATTTTCTATTTTATGCCAATGCCAAATGACATTTAAAAAAATCTGTTCCTAAAGCACAGATGAAGAGCAGCTATGTGAAAACCTTATGGACATTGTAGCATTTCTTAAAAGACTTTTAAGTTTTAGTAGTGAATCTGCAGGAGAGTGAGCTGAACACTTTCGTCTGGTGTCCAGTAGATGGTAGCATAAGCTAAAATACTAAAATATTTAGTAAAAAGACGGCAACAGTGATAAAATGACAGCTTTTGTTTTTAGTAAGAATTCAGATTTTTTTGTCTGGTACTGGGATTCTTTCTACTTTGTTCTCCTTATTCCAATCACTGTCTTTGTTTAATTTTTTTTTAAAGTTGGAGGGAAAGGTGTATTTTATTGTCTTCATTCAAAACTTAATTTTCATATTCTTTGATATAATATTTTATGTTGCAATTCTACTGAATCAGAAGGCCTTCACTTTTACCACTCCTGATCATTCTGTTTGTTACTTATTTAAAGTATTTAATGCAGAAATAATAATTTGAAAAGAGCAATACCACTGTTAGCTTGATTCACTCGGAGTTATGCATTAGCAGGACAGGGCATGATAGACCTTCAGACTATAGCAGCATCGCCATTCCTTAGCACAGGCCAAAGAAACAACAACAAAACAACAAAAGGACTTTTCTGCAGGTATTTACTCCATAGTGTTATACACTGCAGTTCATAAATCATTCCTGTTCCAATACCAAGAAATGGTGAGAGAAACAAAAGCAATTTACTGTTCTTCGTTTCAGACTATTAGCAGCTGGGAAGCAACTGATAGATTTGGTGAGACTGGAGCAACAGCAATGCTCAGTCAACACCCAGTCCAGCAGCTCTCTATTAGGTAAAGAGCACATAAAATCCTTTAAGTTTTTCCCAATATTAAGCCAAAATTGGCTCTTGAATTAAATAACTGCTTCCTAGGTGGATGAAGGCGAGATGAAAGTAGAGATAAAATGAGCTTTCAGAACTTACCACCGTTACTCAGAGTATCTATCAGAAAGCAACAGAATGATCTAATAACTGGAGGGCACCTTTGCGCTCTCTCCTATTACTTGGTGGCCAAATAGGAACAGTAACAAAACCCATCCATTTTCTCTCTCACTCAGAGTGAAGATTGTTCTAAAGCTTAACTATATAGAGCACTGCAGCAAAAAAGTAATGTGAACAAGCACGAAGAAATTTGGCCCTTTCAGCAAGGCAAGGCACTGTGCAACTACACAAGAAGTGCTTACTCTAACGCTATTTAGTTCAAGATTTCTTAATACCCAGTATCTCCAAAGTTTCAAGCAGCTCCAGTTCCTCTTTCAACAGAATGACCTACAAAAATTAGTTATACCCTGAAAGAAAGAAGTTTCACAGAGTCAGACTTACAATACAGAATTCACTTCCACGAGAAAGGTGATGACTGCGGAATTATTTGAATTCTGATTCTAAAGTCTTTACTCAATTATGTCTACATACACAAAGTAAGGTATACAGCACACACACTCACAAACATAAATAAGTACCCCTAAAGGCAAGGCTGCTTTACAGTGCCACAAAATAATCTCATAGGAGTATTTATAATGATTTTCAGGATATAAAATCTGAACACGAACCATTGGGATTGTTCTCAGATGGTTCATGCTATGAAGTTGATGCACACACATTTCAAGTTTGCCCTTGTGATGCAGTCCCATTTTCATTGTCTCTAAACAGATACTTGCACAATTAGAGAATCTGACTTTGAACGTTGTGCTCTTCATTAAGAAATTAAGTTTCAGTCTCTGTCATCTGGATCTAACAGGCAGAAAACACATATCTACAATGCGTTTAAGTCAGGAAGAAGGGTTAACAGAAGTGAGGAAACTCAGATCTCATACGGGTAACAATTCACCTAAACAAACACATTTAAACAGCAGCTGTTCTTCTCTAAGGAATAAAACAGGTAAAGAAGGTATAGGCAAATTATCAAGAAACGAGCTAGGTGAAAAATCAAAATCTACTGAAATGAAATCGGATTGGTCTCAATGGTACTGTGCAGAAAGAACACCATTTCTACCAGTACCAAACCACAGTTTCCACTGAGGTAATCTGACAGACAACTGATGACTAAGTAGAAGTATGACTTTTAATTTTTATTTGGAGAACTAACAATGGAAACATTTTCCCCAAATTGCCTCTATTTTCAGGGCTGAGCTCTAAGCACTGTTACTATTTAAATATGTAATAAAAACATGAAAGGAAAGGTATGTCCATTTAGAAGGGACCAAATCAGTGATATTTAATTAGTTTTTAAAATTTTTTCCAAACACCCCCATTTATCAGTATATACATGTAAATGAATACAAATCTGCATTTGTGTTCTGATTAACAGCCTTGAGAGAAATAATTATAATGTCAATGCTTATAGAGAAGGATTATGGCAGAATTCTTTCAGTAGTTTTAAGGGAAATTTGTAGGATGTATTTAAACAACTGAGTATCATACAAATTAAAAAAAACCCCAAACCATGCACTGGGAAGGGCTGCAAAAAGTGTAGTGAGGGAACAGGAAAGATCATCACGAAAGAAAATACTGAACTCATTTAAAATGCTCAGCTAACAATGAATAAAGAGTGGAATAACAACAGTGGAGGTGTTTTAAAGTCTTTTCAAGCTGGGAAATATTTATAGCCCATAGTTCATGTATTCAATGACATTAGACAAAAAGGGTATGTTAGACTGTCTACGGTGTGGAATTCTTCCTCAGAAGTCCATGAGGGAAAATGATCCATTGAGTTATTTAAACTTAGACCTAACAAAACTCTAGCAAGTTTCTGATGAAATACTTGAGTGTTGACAGGGAACTAGACGAGGTTATTATCAGTAATCATCTTTTTCCATCCCTGAAGTTTGACTACATACTTTTTTGACTCTAATAAAAATCACAGATATTTACTCTGTATGACTTTAGGGAATGAGATTTCCTCAAAGCAAGTTACTGAATAATAGCATAATTAAGTGATTTAATCTCTGTTTATTTTCAAATGATTTAAAAAATAGAGATGGAATAGGTTAGTTCAGGCCATTCTTACAAGAGTTCAACACTGCAAGTTTTGTTCCTGTGGTAGGTTTGCAAAGAAAGATTTACCTTCAACTCCCTTCCTCAGCTCTTATTTGGATATTTAGACTGTTAACGCACTTCAGCACTTACACGTTTCTATACAGTTTCGACAACAGCAACATTTTGTTGCTTAATACAAAGAAATACTGCAACTGCCATAGGACAGAAGCTATCTTGCTAAGACCGAAAAAGAAACCCGTCTTTATCTGTGCCAGATTGGCTTCGTGCATCTTTTGCATTAGACGTGAAAAGGTACCATCCCACAGTCTGACCTGCAGCAGGGACAGCCATTCAGGTGGGAAGGTGGGGAGGGAACCGGGTGCTGGGAAGAGCGGAGTTTGACACTGGGCACATCAAGCGGCGTGAATGACAGCCCACATTGCGGGTGGACACACAGAAGCCCAAAAATACAGGAGCAGAAGCTAGCAGGGTAGTGAGGAGAAGCCCAAACCTGCTTTTGTTTCTCTCATAAAGCTATGCTAGAGAGGCTAATTTAAAAACAGCACCTTACTACTAACCACATGTACTTTTGCAAAATACAAGTCCTTGTAACAGAGTAATGTTTTTTTTTTCTCCAGTAACTACATCTGCTGTGTAACAGAAATACTAAAAAATTATTTTTAATTGGGACGTGTGTGTCTGTGTGTGTTAACACATGCACGCACATCTATATTTCATTTTTGCTACTTTGTCACTGGAAAAAAGAGCTTTTTTTTTTTTTTTTCTTTATCTGGGATAGTTCTGCATCATAGAAACATGTCTCCCAAAATGAAACGGTGTGAATATTTGTTAGTTATAAGACCTTCCCAAGTAAGTCCCAAACCACTGAAGTTATCAAAAAGATTTAAAAAATGAAACATTTTTTGTCAGTCTCTTCTTCAGTTTAAAAGCTCTGTAGTACCTGGATTTATTTCTTCTTGTCCTGAAATCAGAAGCTTTTGCCTGGTTATATTTTGAGCAAGTAAGCCTTGCTATTTTACTCTTAAAACAACTAGATACCTATCTTCAGTAAATTACCAATCTCATACTTCTATTTTGACATCTAATATTTCTCCAAGTTGAAAAAATTTCATCTTTGTCTTTTCTGATGCTGCAGCTATTAAACTCTGCCATTCCCATCTAGTTTTGCAGGGGATGCTCTTTCCCCCCCCACGACACTGGATGATGCTCTTTTCCCAGGTCAATCTGCGTGCTTTGTAACATCTGTATGAGTGCCAACAAAAGTGCATAATCTGTCAATTTTACTTAAATGCTGATCGTTTATTAACCCTTAATGTTTTGACACAAGGGCTACAGTAAAGTAAAAGGTGGCTACATCTCCCTGCATATTCTAATGATCCTCTCCTCCTGAGTGAGTAACTGCTGCAATTTTCTTTCTCCCTTTTTTTCTTTTCTTAGTCATAGGATAATCACAGAAACCACTTTTCACCATTAATTCAAGTGGTACGACTTGAATGTTTCTGGACAGAGAATGCACAATTCATTTTAAATGGCAATATTTCCATTTGACTACTTTAGAGTGAAAAAACATTTCTAATCTTTTGAAGCTACCTACCAGAAAGGATTACAAAAATTGCTAATGTAGAGGAATAGAGAAACAAGAGGTGATAACTATTGGAAGGTAGCATGAAGCTAGTGCCCCTCAGTTATCTAGTGAACTCTTTCTAATACACAACTGAATTTTATACTATATATAAAATATATAAAATAATATAGTGAATATATAGAGTGTTGTGTTAAAAACAACATGTACATTTGAAACCACTAAAGCAAGAAAGAAGAACTCCTAATGAGACAAAAGGCAACTAGGACAACTGGTTATTCTCATTGGAATAGATAGTCCATCATCCTTTTTCTTAATCAGAATAAAATTGATTATTAAAATGCTATTTGAGTTTTTACTTGAGTTTCCATTTCAATCTTGAATATAGTTTATGTTCATTAAATGTTTATTTAGGGCATAATTATACATTTTACTGAATCCTTGACACCAAAGCCTGGAAAGGAAGTAAGAATTATCTTCAATTAAGACCCAGGAGGTAACTGGTGTATGCTATCAGAAAGGAGGAGGAGGAGGCGGCACAAACCTTTGTGGATTTTTGACTCATCAGAACAGACCATGAGGGTGCAGAAATGACTAATCTTTGGGACTAGACAGACAGTTCTTGGAACAGAAGGGGGATCATTTCCATCTGGGAATCAAGCCACTGCATTTTCGGTAAAATAATTCACCACACAATCTGGTTAAGCTAACTGTCTCCATGAAACAAGTCAGAGATGGCCTTTGACTACATCTGCAGTCTGGATCATCACCAAAACTCCATCCATTTCTGCTTGATCAGACTGAAAATGCGATTCAGGATGGTATAAAAGCTGCAAAATAATTAAAACCTACTTACTGAATAGTTCTTGTTTGTTTGTTTTCTGAAAGAAGGTACTTGGTTTCTGAGGCCCATTTTATCCCATAGTAGCATACTTCTAACAAGCTTAAACATAACCAGCATGACTTTAGGTGCTAGCCTCGAAATTTGGAGCCATTGGCCAGAGTACCGTTTGTGCAGCTGTAGGGTGCTAATCAGGACTAGTAACCAGAATAAAAATGCAGGTCCAGAGTCACTGCCATGATGCACATGGTCGCATGGGACTCCATCATAAAACATGAGGAGGCAAACCAGATCAGAACAGAGTATCCTTTTCTTGAGTAGCAGGGAGCTAGGGCAAGCAGCCAGCGAGTCAACCCTACGTGGTGCACTTCAGTCTGATTCACTGGTCCTTGTGTTTATTGTGTCAGCAAGTAAGAACGTGTCTGTGCTCATGCAACCTGCAGCTGCAGGATGGAAACAAGCACCTGCATGCAATGCTGTCATATTTCACAGACTCACCAGCCAGCCTCCTACTTGTAGGAATCTTGTACATTCCAGCACCGGCAGCAAATTTCAGGAAATCATTATGAAATGTTAGAGACCTATCAAAATTAATGTAGATATAGGCTGGGTATGAATTGGTTTTCAGTGGTTGTCTAACTCCAAGTCTCATCTAGCTCCTGGACTGCAGACATACTATGGATACAGGAAAGGAATGGAGCAATGATTACGCTACATTGAGTCAGCAGCCACCATACTTGAGCCCAGTAAAAGACTGCAAGGGGCCAGAGGACAGAGTTGTTTAGGATTTCTGGTATTTTCACATTTTTATAGTTGAAGTGTATTATTCTAAATTAAGCCTTTTTGTTACATTAGTTTCTCTCATGGGACCCAGTTACTGTATAAAGAGAGAATGAATTTAGAAGATGACGCATGTTGACCTACCCTTAAGTTTGAACAGTAAGGTAGCTGAAATCTCAACTAAATGAAAATACTTTATTTCGCAGTAACATGTTTTAGTGATAATTTCTTGCATCTGAGAAATTCAGGATGTATCATGGAGGTCTACATGAGCTGGCCACAAAGCTGCAGTTTTCACAGAGAACATCTATAAATTTATATATATTGCATGAAAAGCTCCAGAATGAATGATTTGAAGTTTTATATATTCACACAGAGTAAATCACATTAAAAATGGAAAACTCCACAATCTAATCAAGAAAATCCACAAAACCAAGCGTTTAATGCTTATAAATAAATAAAACAAAATTCAGAGAAACTAATCACTATTTTTGATCTGCATTATAATTTTCTTTTCTTATTTAAACCTCTTTCTACAGCTAAACAGTCATAAGTATTTCTGGTATTTAGCTATTTTTCATTAGCATACTTCAGGAGTTGAGATTTCTTTAATTTGAACATTAGCACAATTTAACTGTTACATCTTTCAGTACTTCACATGGTGCCAAAGTAGACATATTTAAGAAGGAAGCTCTTTTAGCTGCTGTCAGTCATTGGCATCACTTAATTTGTTTTTATAGTACCTTTCTCATTAGAAGCTTTTTCCAACTCCCATTCAAGTCACAGAATCTAGCTAATAGTCCTCATCAAAAGGTACTATGCTGTACTTTGTATTACAGGTATTTTTAAAAATAACTCTAATCTTATGTAAATATAAGTTCTAGTTGATTATAAGCCCTTCACAAAGATAAATTATTGCAAACCAATCTTCTGCAAATGAAAATGATTGCAAAGCCAATTTTATGCATACTACATATTCTACCACTAACTCTTACAGTCTAAAAGAAAATAACTTGTTCTTTTCCATTAAAATATAATTGAAAACATACGGCATTCTCTCCCAGTTAATTTACATAGAGCAACTAATGAAAGTACTGCAGTGAAACTGGGCTTCAGTTGGAAGTAATATCAGAAAAGTAATGTCATCGCAGCATGGGTCTAATTACTCAATTTTTAAACTAATTCTGAGAGCTTTTTAGTAAATGCCTGATTTAATAGTTTTAACATGCTTTGGTTAATATATGACTCAGATGAAAAAAGAGCAATTGTTTTTAAACATTATAACAAAGACTCCCTCCAGAAATGTATCCACCCAGTCATTTTGAGATGTTTTCAGATACAGCTCTCTCTGTTCTGAAGGATCTACGTACAGGTCAGCTGCAGTGTAATCTGCAAGAGGTTTTGAAAAGAGCCTGGGCAAATATCAAGGTCTACATGGTACACTAAGAGTTTAGGCATAAATGATTCCTGAGATTTCTCTAAGGCCTACGTTTCAACGGTTATACAACCTGTACATTTCCACTTTCGTTTTCAGAAAAGCACGTATCATAAACTGGATTTAATACAGCAAGTCTGCAATAGTTAGGTGCTAAATAAGGTTACTTGTTAATTACGCTGAAAGCGTGACTTGTTAGGAGAGGGTTGTTTTAAAATATATTTTAAAAGAATTATATAAGGAAATGACATTTCACTTCATAAATCTGTTTTTATGGAAGCGAGACTGCTATAAAGTAATGGATGTTGCTGTTCTTTGAAAGCACTCTTGTGGGGATTGCTGCTTGCCCTTACTCCGTGAAGAACTATAATGTGCTTTAGCTTATACAGTGACTTCAGGCTTTAGTTGAAATCCCCTGGTTATACCATCCATAACTCACTCTCACTTGAAGATAACAACCATATTTAAAAGAGGATACTTTTAATTTCCTGGTCAGTGTATATCTTGCTTCCATGTGCAGATTTACATAGGGTTTCAAGTGACAATTAAACACTGGAATCAAGGTTTATTTCAGTGTAGTAAGTTCTCCGATGTACACATTTACCATGTATACAAACCCTTCAGTTCAAGTACATGTTTTTCTGATAACAAGCTCTAAGTTTTCTGAAATTCTAGCAATAGGAATAGCTACAAAATGAAATATTTACAATTGTCTCTGAATGTATCATCTCTCACCTTTCCCTCAACAAATTTAACTGATATCTGATGCCTATTTAGATTTTTCCTTGAGACAGAGTGTTCTCTAATTACTTAAATGTGTATTTTATTAGCAAGCGATAAACAAAGAATGGCTTATTTCAGACAATTTCTGCTAGAATGCTGCATGGCAACAATCCTAGCTACCTTTAATAGCAGGAAACTGATATCATAATTTTCAATAATCTTGAATAGTCACAATCTCAAATGCCTACCCACATTACTGATCCTGTTCCATTCCTCATGCCTCTGCACCTATTGCTTCCTCTGAATATTTTCTTGTAAATGAGTGTTTCTCTGTTTTCCTTTATCATATCTAATTATCTTGCAATATTGCATAGAGGACAGGATTTCCCCGCTTTCTCCTTCAGCATTCTGAGGCAAAAAAGCCCATATAAAAATTCTTTAAAGTAACTTAAAACTCCTTTTGCACAACTGTATAACAACCGCTGTAATATCAGGGCTGTTGGCACCATGACAAGCAGTAGAAGCTCTTTGGGATCTACCTACAAGGCCACTGAACTAGAATGATAGTTCCATGAATTGAGATGAACACGTACTCATAGTAGATCATCTGGTCATTCACATTTACTTCTAACAAATTCAGATCAGCTCCACAGTGATCATAAATTCATGAAGCTGCATTGAACAATGGATCAAACCTTAAACTTTATATGCAGAACTTGCATATGAGATGCAGTTGGCTTGTGAGCACCTTCCTGGGAATCAGCTTTCCTCTTACACTGAATGTGTCAGAGTTTGATGTTAATTTCAGTCGAATTTAACAAATAACTAATTTAACCAAACATGCAGTCAGTTAATAAGAGCTGTAATCATGGTGATTTTAGTGACACGAAATGCTTAAGGTCAGCCTATTTCACATTCAGTAGGCAACCCAGAAGATAATTTCTAATTCGCTTAGATCTGAAACTAGTTATCTTTAGGAAGTACTATGAAGAAATCATTATACTGTGTTCTGAGCTATTATGGTTTCTCCCTGAATACACAGTGATTCTCTATATAGAGAGTGAGAACTGCAGACAATTTAAAATTGTTGAACTTTTAAAATGCCTCTGGTAATTGCATAACAACTACAAAATCAGAAAGAATTCACAAATTAAAATCAAACCAGAAAGCAATCTCTGGGAATTCTGGACCTTATTCTTTGATTCTAGCACTGCCTTTTCTTCCCACTCTTCTGTTCCAGCACTAAAACACACAACAGCAATCCCTTTTCAGATGTTCCCCTTGCCTATCCTTCTTTTGTCTTTATTGGGAGCCAGTGATAAAGCCTTGAAGCACAGCACAGGGACTATGCACCATAATCCTTTTAACAGCCCTTTCTGGGAGATTTAGCAAAGAGAGACAGCTGCAGATTGTTGCAACAAGGTTGGAGAAAACAAAGAACCCAGCCTCAACTGTAAATTTAAGCTGAAGTCCAAGACTGTGGAATCCCTAAATGAAGTAAATGGGGAAAGTCAGGAATCTCAGACACCGAAGCACTGGATCATACATTATTCTCTGATCATGTTTTCAGAGTTGTCTGTGTAACCATACAGAATCAATGCCCCTCAGACACCATAAGCTCGGAGAAAAAAAATCCCACTTTTCTAAAGTAGACATAAAAGCCCATGCTGAACCACAGTTTTGCTAGAGGTAGTAACAGACATTTCTCCTGGATATGGAATTTTCTTGTACCTATAGCTATCTTTTGTATGATGCCTTTGAAAAATTACAATAAACAGGCACATTTTTTTCCCCATAATGTATTTTCCCTGATGTTCAGTCAGTGACTCTTCCAATTATCAAGCAGTTTACTTCCTGACTAAAACATGCTTTTGCTCCACATTTTATAATATTTGCATTTGTATGCACAGGGATTCTGCCTATGAGTAGAATCCACTGTTAAAGTTTCTTCTGAGTTTAAAAAATTACTGTAGAAATACTGGCTTGTGCTACTTTTTCTTCATTTCCTATAATACATTACTAATTCCTAGTACCTTTTACTGTCAATTATGTGGTGGAATTAGAAAAATAAAGCCCTAATTGTGGAGTGAAAGTTGATGCAGCTATAGCACTCTGCAAATAAACACAGCTACTTGGACTCTGTTCATGCAGCAGAATACATTATGCTGTGCTCTGTGCGTGCTGGAGTGTACTACAATGCTTGCTGATTATGGTATAATTGACACGAGCTTTCCCCACGCTCCACAGTCTCCAGTTAACATTTGAGTTTTATATCACATAAAATAGAACATGAGTACATTATGCATGTATAAAAGCGACTCAAATAATAGTAGTTGTTACAATTGTATATCCCTCAGCCCATTAAAACGTTCCTTACCAAGAAATGTGCTGTGAAGAAAGGCTTTTGTAATGAAGTCCATTTCCTCCTCTTTCCTCAACTGTCTTAATTATTGTAGAATCAGAAATTAATTGCAGGAAATATACTTGCATACTATCTATTTCACCAAATAATTTTAACTATCAAAAATAGCAAGCAAAGGCTGAACTTGAGTAGAATAATATGAAAATATGGGTAAATGAGTGGATTTTTTAAAAATTACTTTTTACAAATTTGGATTTCTATGAACTGTAGATTTCTTAAATTTAAAAGTTAAAATAAATAGCTGATATCCTTAGTAAATAATAAAGTTTTATATGACTCACGTCATAAACTCTTCAGCACAGGGTGTTTTGATTGCATTGTGCTTAAAGAAAGGCCTTGTTCCACGGATATGATAAAGCATAAGATTAATTTTTAGCGAGTAAAATCTCTTAAAATACTTCAAGAAATAAAGCATCAAAAATTCTATTATAAAGCATAAAAATGTATCTATATATTCTATGATCTTCCCAAAACAGGAGGAAATTGCAAGTTCTTGTGTGTACCAATTTACAAATTAATCTTCAAGCCAAAAAGCACCGGCCTATTGGTGACAATGCAGATCTAACAGTACGAGTGTATAAGCAGTAACACATATTGAAGTGTCAGCTCAAATAAAAACACAGATCATTTTTTTTCCCATTCAGTAAACAAAGAACACTTATAAAAGGCAGCATTAACACAGAGGTAGAAGAATGTCTTCCCGTAACAGTGCTGTCAGAAAAAGGGAGAAGGGACTGATTAAAATCTAAACGCCAGGAAGCCAGACATTCCCAGGACATGCAGCAATTTGTAACAACCAGAAGAAAAGAATATTGAAGGAGAAAATAAGTCAGACCTGTCAGATAAAGTCAGTGAGTTCATGATTCAGCAATGGTTCATTGTTAGCCCAAAGGTCAAATATGCAAGAAAAGATATTGGAACACTTTATATTCCAGCAAAATGCTAAATACACGTTCACAAAGCCATTAAACTTAAAAGCCATAAATTAAAACAAGATATCACAGCCTTCTTACATTTTGTTGCCTGACTGCACTGTGATCAAAGGCAGGAGGCTTTTTCTTTCTTTTTTCTTTTTTTTAGCTAAATTGACTATGAAAACCAGCCTGTAGCTCTCAGAGGCATCTGGTGTCCAAACACTGATTCTTACCGCATCTTGACTTTTGTATGGGATGATCGTAATTTGGAGATTCTTCCTGCTCCCCACCGCCAAGAATATAAGATTACTTTATCATTTTCTCTCAGGATTTTGAAATTATTTCTGAATTATGAAAGGGTAAGGGTTTTATCCTCAAATTGCAATTTGCAGAAGCAATCACCTTGATAAGAACCTAATAGTCAATATTAGTTTATACTGAGGCTCTTGCAATCATGCCGTTAAAAAAAAAAAAAAAAAAAAGGTAAGCAAGATCCTGTCATTCGACTTGGTGACTTCATTAGAACACTATATTTTGTCATTCTGATGGAGACCCAATTTCCCTGTTAGCGAGTGGAATGGAAGGGTCACACTGAATTTCCAGAAGACAGCATTTGGCCCTGTGTCAAATACATATATGTGTCTTATGGATATTGTAAAGTTTATAAATTAATTGAGACACACAACAAACTGCAGCAGTATCTGGCAGCTCTGGACATAGGAGATTCTAAGTTATAAAAGTAATTGGCCAAGCATCTACTCATTCAAATATAACAACAATTTATAGAAAATGATAAATTAACTCAATGTAACTCAAAGCAGTTTCTCTTTTGTAATCTTAAGAAGTACATTTCACATAGTTGAATAATGTGACGTTACATAACTATGAATTATTTTGTTGTGACTGGATAAAAGACAGAAAAGAAACCAGATGACATCTTAAAGCTTGCTTCTCAATGTTTGCAAAGAAAAATAAATCATGACTTACATGAGGCAGTTAAGATCTTTACTACATAGCTGTCCAGACATTCATAATTAATTAATAATAAAAATAGGTTAGTATTTTGAAACTACTTATTTTAAAAATTAAATTAATCATCATAAGAAAATGTAATTTGTGTATGATAAGCCAGACATGAAAAATTATAAGCACAGCAATAATCAGGAAATGGCTGCAGCAAGTTTGGGTTTTTTTCTTTTTCTTTTTTTTTTTTAACTAAACCATCTTGGTCTAGCATTCTCACTCAAATAATGAGTAATTAAAAGCAGCAGCCTTTAGAAATGCCATTTGAAACTGTCAAGTTGCTACAGACTAATAGTACAGATCAATGTAAAAGTAAAAATAACAGTGTATCTCAGTTTCATTTGGTGACAGCACGTCTTTTTAGGCATCCTATTAAGGTTGTAAATGATGTTGGAGTCAAATAAGTTTTTTTGACCTAGATTCATATGGAATAATTTCTTTTTAATTTTATACTAAACAAATTGCTTTTCTAAGGCAACAGTAAGTGTCTCAACCATTTTTAACATCCAGAGTTCTAAAAGACCTTTCAAATAACTCTAGAAGTAATTTAGGTCATTAGTGATATTTAGTGCCTGGGCAGTGTGGAAGACAGTAGCTAAGTAAACAACATTTTTGTGGACATTAGCACCTGTCCACCAACTTAATGGGAATTCTTTTGTTTTTATTTACTTGCAATGGGAGAATACTTTAGGTTGAAAGGGTCCTGTTCTCACTTAAAGCAGGTACAATTTCAGTTAGATCCAAAGTTAGACCGTGTTTTTCAGAGTCATGTCCAGCTGAGTTTTGAGTATCTTCAAGGATGTAGATTCTAACCGTATCTTCAATCATGGCTATTTCTGTAATTGCTCCAGATATTACATTTTACTTTATGAATGACACAGTACCAGTTACAACAGAATGTAATTCATACAGTGAAAGTATTTTATCTAATACTAAACAATTGATGTTTGTAAACTTCAAGTAATATTGCTTGACAGCTAAATGATGAGCATGGCTATAGGAAGTCCCACTGGCTATTTGTGAACCCATGCAGGGATCAAACTACCACATTTACAAAGTCTTCACCAAACTACATAAAAACTTCTAATCTTCTGCTGTGATCACAGCTAATACTGTCATTCATTTTGGTTTCATAATATAATCAGGTGACATCCAGACGAGGTATGATCAAGAGTGAAGTAATAGTTTAATTGGGAGACAGACTTATTTGAGTAGCCTCAGAACAGTAAAAATAACGTGTTTAAAAAGACTAATATTTGGTTGCAGAATTTAGCTGTAGGCTATGGTCTCAGAGGTAATTACTCATAATGGAACCCTAATAAAAATTCTGTGTAATTCTGTTCTCTTTGTGCATTTTAAAATCTAAAAAGGACTGCAAATGAGTTAGTACTTTTAAGCACACATGGCAAAAATGGAACATTTATTTCCTAATATGGAACGTAAGTCCTTTCTTGCGGACCAAAAGCGGTGTCCAGATTTAGGGTAATAAAGACAAACAGTTCCTCAACTACTATTATACATTTGCTTCTATTTCAGAATTATGAATAATAGCAATGCTTCTATCATCTGTTGCAATAGAAGTTTAAACAAAACCTCAGTTATTTCTGTAATTTTCAACATATCTCCTTGTTAAAGTGAGTTAAAGATCTGAATTCACTTCTTATTTGCTGAAAAATCTATATGATAGGGTAGCTTCAAAGAGAAATTTATTTATCTAAAACCAGAAGTTGCTGTAATCCCCAATTTTGCAAAGTAGGTAATGAAACCCATATTTTGTGCATGTTAGTATCTAATATAGAATAGGATCTATTAAAACCAAACAACTGTCCTGACCACAGCCACAGCTCAGCTCACACTGGTTTGTGACTGGATACACACAAGCTGAAGCTGAAATTAACCTAAATCGCATTTATTGGACACTAGTTTAATTAAAATGTGTTCAAACCAATTTTACTCTAAAATGAGGAGAGCTATGTTTATATTGGACATTAACAGAGGTTTTTCTAAAGCTGACTATACTAAAAAAGTGCAAGGACCTTTTACCACTTTCTTCCAGTTTAATGGTAAAGCACAACTAAATTAGGCCCATGTAAAGAGACGAGAGCTAGAGTATTCTAGCAAAGAAGCAGATCCATTCAGGGCTGAAATGCAAAAACTATGGTTTATTTTTTTTTTCCTTTTGTAGCTAGACTGTTGGACTGTATTTTTTCCAGGGTCAGGTAAACAGGCTGTGTCTTCTAAATTTCACGAAGGAAAAGGAGTGGTGGTTGTCTTGTAGCTGTCACAGGGAGGTCACCAAGATGACACTTTTACTTAGTTTTGGCCAAAGATAAATTATCGTTCAGTTAGTCACCACTTAAAATAGCTCTTCCAACCGTGTGACACATTTTTAACTATATCATCACGAAGAGCAACACTGTAATTACATATAAGAATTCACTGAAGTAAACATCTAATTTCTGAAGTGTCAGACAACAGGCAGCATCATGCAGACTACAGCTCCACATTCTAGTAGTAATCAATTCAACTAACAATAGAGCTGATTGACAGGAAGCTCTATGCTATTAAAAGCCAAACATAACAAAACCCAATTTTGTCGAAGCAATGAAAAATGTATGGACTATCTACACTCTCTCCTCATGTTGTCTTCCTGCAGGAAAAAATAGTAACACAGCTGAAAGCTGAAGCAGGCTTATTGCACCGTCTTTAATTAACCTCCAAGTCTGAACTGTTCCACGAAAGAGAGTAACCATTGGCCACTTTCTGTACTACAATTTTTGCTAGCTAATATTCCTGGGTCCAGGAGAAACTGCAAAGGAATCTCCACATACAGAATTTCTCACTTGGTTAATACTGGCTAATAATTACTATTAGTTTGATTTCTAGAGTTAAGGAGCTAGCTGTAATCATCACCTAGGATGTGCAACCATAAGAACAGTAGCAGAAACGGGCACTAATTATTACTACCATAATAAATGTTATTCTTTAAAAAAATACTTGTGGGTTTGTTGTGATTCTGGTACACAAAGGCTAGAAAACAGCGAATAGAAAAACTGCTATGGAAACACAGTTAAATTAAACCACAAACTCCTTTTCAAACTGAGTTCTGAGCTGTGTTTTTCCCTATTCACTATGTATTTGCACACTGAGAAGTAAAACAAAATCTACTATGGCAGTGTGAGGATCAACTATAGAAAAACAATTGTAATAACCTGTAACTATTGTCTTCTCCTCTTGACCTTAAAGGTTCACTGCCATTTCTCCATGCAGCAAGAATAACCTGAGACATTCCATCTTTCTATGACATGATGAATGAGCTTCGATTAAAAGTAGCTAAAAGAAGAAAAGCTACTAATGTGTTTTATACAGTCACTGATCAGCTCCCGACATGTAATATTTCATTTGCTTTAGGACATTAAGAAATGTTGTGTACCTAAAAACAACAGCTTGTATGATAGTACATCTATCATTACATGCATCATAAAAACAAGAAGGACATAAATTTGTTTCTGCCTGTTAAAGTCTAATTACCTGTAAAATCATTACTTGGCACTTTAACAAATTGACACAATCAACTTAATGATCCTTAACATATTAAAATGTGCAATGTGTTCCTGCTTGCTGCCTGTCCAAACCACAGTATATGTTTGCTGGTTCAGATGACATCATAGCAAGGGTCAGATCTTAAATTTTTCTGCTAAGTACAAGTAATTGCAATATTGTCACTTGCTGTAGTACCTGTATTATCTCATCAGTCCTACAGCTTGGGATGACGCTATAGAGAGAACTTTGTAGCATTCTCTCTTTACAATTATAGTAAACATTACTGTCCTATGTAGTGTTCTTCCTTAATAGGTAGAATGACATGCAACAATCATGTTCAGAATATGGCCGTTGGGTAATGCTATATGTGACAGTATCATCCATAATAGATTACTATCACTTCTTTTAATACTTAAGTAAAGATATTCATGTTATAAAACTCATGTGATGAGCTGCAAGACTATTCCTTCTGACCACCCACCTTTAGTTCTGTACACTGATTTATTTTCTTCACAGCATCTTCTAGCAGTCCAAGAAACATGACTAGACATAAAGTTTATTTTTTCCAACTGAAATAAAAATTATCTCCTCTGTGAAAATTACAATAGCCAGATGCATGGGAGAAACCCAAACCACATTAGAACAAATATGTAAGTTGAAAATCTTGTGAGTCAGCATACGCTATTGTACTTAGCAGATAATAACTTTCTACAGCTGTTGATTTTAACTCTCAAAAGTCCTGTGTTCAATGCTGAAATATTTTCAGGCATGGAAGACTACTTAAAGGTAATGAAGTGTCTTCAAATAAAGTTTTCTACTTCAAAGCCATGTAGAGATAAACTCATTAGATATTGAAGGAATGTAACTTTGCAGGTGCTCTGCTGCTATTAAGTACATGTGCCATTTCTTCTGAATTCCAAAAATCCATGCAGAGCCTTTAAGTAAGTTCTTAAAGCTTTGGTATTGCCTGGGAGAAAAATCCAAACCCAAGAGTAGCTAAATAGACTGTTTCTGTGAGAGAGATCAGTATACAATTACGAGATGCTGCTTCCTTGAAAAATAAGGCTTTTGTAAAGAATAGCCCTATGAGAAATACATAGTAAGAATGACTATTCAGTGTTGGTATTAATTACAAGCATGCTACAGTATGCCCTTGTAAGTCTTCCCCTCCTTGACATTGTTATGTTACAGCTGACCACAGATGGTCACATTCTTCCATAAGTACCTTTACAGAATATTATAGTGCATAATGTGTGAAATTACATAGGTAAAATATCAATAAAAGATAAAGAAAAATCAGAATATATTTTACTTAGCCTGTAACATGACAGATGTTTACTCTGTAGAAAGAATAAACATCAAGAAGAGATTATGTGTAAATTGGCACATACTATGCAGTCATTCGCTCTTATTTTTCTATTGACTCTGTTTGAATAGGGAGAACTACCCTGTAACAAGAAAAATGAACTAGGAAATGGAGTTTCATCACACACACATGTGCTCTGACCCAACAATTTCACTAACTGAACAGACTGCAGTTGCGTTAACAATATTACTATAAAAAATATGATATGGTACAATACCTGAAAAGGGATGTGAAAATATGACCGGAAAGAGGCATAAATTAATACAAACAATATCAAAACTATAAAGTTAAAAATCTGTAGTAAATCAGCCTTTCTTGATAATTTGTACACTTCCTTTTGTCAGGTCTTGGATAAACAGATACTGGATGCATCTTTCATTCCTGTTCAGAACAGAAAATTTACATTTATAGTTCTGTGGATTATATCATTCAAATCCATGCTTTCTGTTGGAAGAACTACAGTCTCTGATTTAACCTGGGCCCAGACTCTCAAGGAAAAGAAAAATCTAGAAGATTTTTTGTGGGTTCCTCCTTTTTCCAGAAATAACATGCCCCATGAGAGACCACAACTGCCTTACTAGGATAGGTGACAATTACACAGAGTAAACAATAGATTTCCAATAAAATAAACTAGCTCCTGCTGACTTCAAACTATGTGTTGAAATGCTTCCAGGAGAAGTAACAACTGCTAAAAGGAGTACCTTCACTCTGCTGAACTGTTTAATAGGCGTTAACAATCTCTATTCAGGACTAACATTGAAAATACCTTCGGGAAAACTAATTTCAGGCTGATACTCACCTTCAGTCTAACCAATCACACAAAAATTGTCTGCATTTCTTATCCCAGCATAAATTTCTAATCAACCTGGAAAAATACACCGAAAAAAGCACCAACATTTTATGGTTTTACAGTGTGGAATTACAGCTGTCTTTTGTATGTTACATTTCAAAAGCACAATGTGAAACTTGCAGGCAAAGCACAGTCCTTAGTCCCAGGCTATGTTGTAAGCAAGAGTTCTCTCAAAGAGAAAAGGATGAAAGAAAGAAAATTAAGGAAAATCTACTAAAATATCCAGGTATCAAGTATGCCAAGACATCAGTCCTCCCTTGTGTACTGCTACAGTTTGAAAGAGGAGGAGCAATGCTATGAACATGAGTGCAGGCACTTTTTTTTACAGTTTTCTGGCTAGCAAAAAAGCTTCATTGAAATTACAGACTAGTACCAGAATGACGGTGCAGAGCAGACAGACTCTGAAATTCTACTTATTTAGTTTTCACATTCCTTTCCAAGTAGCAGTGATTGCAGCGTTAAAACAAGATTTGGATCCCCCCAGCAGAGACCCTGATTCTGCTCCTGACGCTATCTTAAATGAGATACTGCACTGAGTCACATTTCTGGAGAAGGAAGCTGCTTTCTAAATTAGGATAGTCTAATTATTGCTGATAAACAAACATGTCTTTAGAAAAAATCTTTGAATGTATTAGAAAATACATGCAGAGAACCAGTATTTCACTCCAGGGAGATTCTCTGTAGTAGTAAGTGATTACCAGCATAACAATTATACAATTTAGCTATCCTTATTTAGCCCCCTTTCAAGAGTTCTAAAGCCACCTTCCCAATATTTTTATTCCACTCACATACAGTTTAAAATTTTGATTTTTAGGTTACTTTAATGGCCCTTTTCCTCTTATTTAGAAACAGAAAACAAAACGTCTTTATTTTCTTTTGCTTGTCTCTTTTAGTACTTCCTTCCTTGCTTTCTCCCTATAGAAGAATTTTCTTTCCATTTTCATGACCATTCCCTGAATCTTATCTAATATACATTTATATCAAAAGATATAATTAAAACTCAAATCAATGAAGACACTGAAGATCAAATAGCTGCTTAATGAAGGCACCAGAGAAACCCCTTAACATTTCAAAAAACTAAAAGCTGACAATACAACATATAAAATTCTAAGGTTTCTGTGATCTTTGTTTAGTCATATATAAATGAAATGTAGAGAAAAATTGTACCATATTAGCTTGAATAACTCAGTTTTTGTGAGTTATTTTGAAGCTATCACACTACAGTAGTAATCTTCAGATTAGAAAAAGTGAAATATTTTGAAAGACAGTTTAATATAGTAATTCCAGTATTTAATCAATCCTTACACTGACATATTACCAACTTATCTTCTAATTAAAACAAGACAGTATCTTGATCGACAATTAATCACAGGCAGAAACATCAATATAAGAGGGTCATTATGTGATTGGATTTGTAACCTTCATAATTTTTCATTTCTTCTTTATCTTCTCTATAATAAAAGTCATCTAATAGATTATACAATTTGACAAATATATTAACATATTTTTACCTTTTCCATGTTAACTATATTTGTCCTACATCTGTAATACTGGAAATGTCTACAAAATTCTACAGGTAAGAAAATTACTTATTTACCAAGTTCATTCTTAAAAGGACATCCCAGGTCAAAAAACTGGGTGTCTTTGCATGCTTCCCATGCCGTAGACTCTTCTCAAAGGAAACTAAACTGGAAGATGCACTTCTACGACTAGCTACAGTATTCAGACTGGACTAGAGACAGACCAAAGTAAAGTCGCCTGAAACATATATAAGGAGATTCACTCTGCCTGTTTTTCTCTACAGATCAGCTGCTGACATGAAAGTTCAACCTGCTAATATCTTAGCTGAAGATGCTGTAGAATCCCTTTCATAAAGTGCAACTATAACTTAAGGTAGCTTTCTTCCCACTCTGTTTCTATTAGAAGACTACTCTGTCAGTCAGCCAAACTGCATTTGTTAGTGGCCAGTTTACAGCCAATTGTTCTTAACCTAACATTTATACTTCATAAATCTCTTTCTTCCATTTCTACTAATTATCTTTATTGTATTAGGACAGATATTAGGAGGGAATGATTTTTTGTCAGAACAGCTTTTTCACGTTTTGTTTTTTTGTTCCATATGACGAGCAGTTTGTATTGTGTTTTAGGAACCATGATTTTTTCACCAAATGTATTTCTAGACACAGTAGAGCGCTTGTTCCTATGGCTATACATATTCATCTTAGAATTAGGACAAAATATTTTAAATTCCGTGAAGAGGCTGACAATTTTCTTGGAGCATTCTGCTTTAATCCTATTTGCACTTTCATAACAAGCCAGTTCCTGCTGAATGACGAGATGAGAATGGTACAGGGTCTCCTAAGGGGCTCTTTCTGTATCCACTCACAGAAAAACTCACTCATGGGAAAGGCAAAACATTATAATGGATTTAAAATGCTCAAAATAGGAAAGCAACAAATGTGTGCGTAATGCTTAATGAAATAGTATACCTTATGAAAATTTCAGAAAGGGAAGTAATTTGTCCTCATTCCCGCCTGAACTGTAAAAATCTGTATTGGAGGTGAATCCCAGGAGTAGTGAAAATTCTCATAGTATTTCTTAACATGCTGGGGAAAAGGGAGGAGGAACCTGGAGTTTGGAAGACGCAAATATGAGAGCAAGGAAGGTATTTTCTGACTGGGAATTCTCTTGCCATTGAGAGAAGGTCTATCCTCTTTTATGGATAGATGCATCTTAATACAAGTACCCCCAAAACCCTCAGTAAATTTAAATTAATTACTTTTTTATTAATAAAGATTTTAGTTAGTACTGATTAATTTAGAAACTACTAGATAGTTCGCAAAAATAAAAATATCCTCACCTATTTCTAAGCGGAAGTACTGTTTGGATTGTTAAAGGAAGGATCATGAAATTAATTAGAGGTCTTTTCTCTAGATAAGTGCATGTGCCTCATTAACATTAATGAGAAACAGCCCTTCATAGTGATGGGAGAATAAATATACCCCATATGCAATTAGAGATACATGGCTCAGAGGAAAAAAAACAAAAACAAAAACAAAAACAAAAAACCAGAAGCTTGTTGCCTCAGTTAGGGTCAGTGATAGTTACAAGAAATAGGAGTGATAATTTACTTCCTAGAAAAATGTAGAGCTGGTAAAACTGCTGTCCAAACACACAGGTACAGGTCCTTGCTATTTCATTTATATTTTGCAGTAATGATGAGTTGAGGCCTGCAGGCTTTAAAACATATAATAAAGAAGCTGAAATTTGGAAGTCAGATTGCTTTCTAGCGGGGAGTCTGACACAGAAGGCCACGAAGAAGGAAGATCAGAAGGTTGAGGATGAAGCCATACTAATAGTGCGCTAAAAGCTAGAGGTAGACTATTTCCACTTGAATTTTGAGTCAGAAAAGTCCTGTTGCTATCATTTCTGTGATTACCCATGTTTTTCTCTAGCATTTTAAAGCTAACATGATAGGCTGATGACTAGGTATTTTTCCTTCATTTCATTTGGTTCCCTTGCTGTCCATTGCGTTTGATCTCTCTCCTTCCCTTGTCATTCACTGCTTTTTTTTCCTGTGTTTGGAATTATTCACTACAGAGCATTTCACTAGATATTAATCCAGTCAGTGCTTCTCAAACACATATCTACAATCTTAAAAACAGAAAAGCATGTATG
>JANHGO010001989.1:0-31842 GCA_024606505.1 Aquila spilogaster
GGTGCTCTTCTTTTGCCTCCTCCTACTTTTACTTTGCTGTTCATGGCTCTGACTCTCAGAAGAATAACTATATGAGAGGCTGTTATCCTAGACTGACTTCTGCTTGATTTGCACTGTGCCCAGCTAGACCGCAGTTTATCTGTATTTCTGTGCAACTATTTTACAAATGCTGCTGCCAGCCTTCAGATGCAAAATTCAAGCACAAAGCTGCTTTGACAGTGTGAAATTCCTCTTGACAGTGGCATTTCGATAGGTGGGTGCTTTTGTTTAATTAGAAATCAATGTTTGGGACTATAGACTCCTTGCTCAAAGTTTCAGCGAACTGCCCAGGAGTGCAATTTGCAAGATGCTGTTAAGGCAGTTTGTTTGCTGGGCTTACAGGATCAGCAGATCCCTGGAATTGCTGGGATTCGGCTGTTTTCCACTTTCACCTTTATTCTTGTCCAACCTAAAAGCAGTTCAAGGACTCAGAGGTGCCGTGAGAGGTGGGATTTAACACCTCGCATTTGTGTGAGCACTTTATTGTCGTTGCAGATTCATGCTGAACGGTGAAGGCTTAGGTCTCGAGAGTGAGACAGTGCTCCAGGAGTGATCTTTGTGCAACTGGCAGGAATTGGTCGGGCTGGAAAGGTCACGCAGCCACACTTGGCTCAGAGATACAGCCCAGCACGCTGGCACAGAGGAGTTCCCATCTTAGCTTGTCCTTTCTCTGCTCCTCCTGGGATAAAGTTAGGGCAACTTAGCTTGAAGAGAGATGATAGGATTAGCTGATATTAATTAAGAACATCCTGTTGATTCTTCAGAGTTTGTTCCAGGCATCGGAAAGCAGCTGTTTCCCCAGGCTGTGTTCTCAGCGGGGGAACAAGGGGCCTTTTGAAATGCTCAGAGCTACAGTAACTGGATTGTTCAACAGATCCTGCCCATCTGGCCCCGTGGCTTTATTTCAGTCCATACAAGATCTACGATGAGGCATAAGGGACTCCTGGGACAAGTCCTGCCTCTCTGGCAATGCTGCTGGGGGGAGCGGAGGACATGTGAGCTCTGCTGCTTTCTGCTGGCATCACACTGTCGTGGCTTAGAGCATCGCAGGCAGTGGGAGGAAGATGTAATGAATCGTAGAACCATAGAATATCCCGAGTTGGAAGGGAACAACAAGGACCACCAAGACCAGCTCCTGGCTCCAAGCAGGACCACCCAAAACTCAACCCTATGTCTCAGAGTGTTGTCCAAACACTTCTTGAACTCCAGCAGCATTCAAACCTCGAGACATGTCTGTCCTCTGGCATCCAGTTGGGGTAACAGGACACATTTCAGAGCAGAGCACCTGGTGTGGGCTTCCCTTTGCAGGTCATCAGTGGACATGTCTGCATAGACTGGTGAGGAGCTAAGAGACGTCTGCAATGAATGAACTGAGAGTTAGTCTATAGGAGTAGAGCTTATTGGATTTCTGGTACATAGTGTAGTTCAGTTCCATTTCAGTGCTTCTGTATAGTTCTGTTTATCCTACACAAAATTAAAACTCTTTTCAAAATTATTGCATTAGGGACAATGAACAAGAAAGAACAGGACAAGAAACCAATTAAGGAATGCAGACAATGGAGAAATGAGCTGGCAACAAGCAGAGAAGTGAAGCAGATGAAAGCTTTGCAGAGGAAAGATTCTTGCTGCAATAGTGGCATCAGCTCGAGGGAGCCATGGCTGACTCGGTCCTGGCTGGTTACAGACCTGCTTGGAGGGGGAGCTTAGAAGAGAGGCCCTGTAGGTCCATTGCAACCCATGTGTCTGGGATTCAGTGAGGAGCGAGATCTGTACTTTGCAGAGAGAGTGGTGAGGTGCTGGCACAGGCTGCCCAGAGAGGCTGTGGGTGCCCCATCCCTGGAGGTGTTCAAGACCAGGTTGGATGGGATCCTGGGCAACCTGGCCTAGTACCAGATCTGGAGGTTGGTGCCCCTGCCTGTGGCAGAGAGGCTGGAACTTGACGATCCTTGGGGTTCCTTCCAACCCAAGCCGTTCTATGATTCTGTGATCTGTGTTTCAAGCAGATGGCACCTAGTATTAAAGGCTACTTTCTGACTGGTTGATATAAATGAAGGGGCAGTGACAGCAGAAGCTGCACACTCAACGATTGACTGAAGGGTGGAGCATTTGAAACCACTTATAAATAATCTACATAAAACAAATATTTGAGGGGAATCTATTTAATTGAGGCATTCCACTGCATCAATGGGTTTGAGGCTTTAGCAGAATTTGCTTTTTTATCAGAGGGAAGTGTTTGCCATTGCCACCAAGCACACAGAGGCATAGGATGCTGCTTAGACATATGAAAGATCTCATCTTCTGAGTGACCAAATTTGCTGTTGTCTCACGTTGAAGTTGGTGGGAGCTGAGAGTTTTGGTACCTGGGAGGGACAGGTTCCTGTGTTCTAAGAGAAGTATGAACGATACTTGATATTACTGCAAACTCAGCTCTGAAGGGAATGGAATTAACCCTTGTGAAAATAGGGCAGTAGCTGTGAAAGCAAAACAGCAACAAGATGAAAAGCTTGTTCCACACTTAAAGGGCTGCAGAACCAACTGGAAATGCCTTTGGTGAGAGAAGAACCGCATCCACTCGGAGACAGCTCACAAATCCCACCCGGTGTGTACGGTACTCAGCGGAGCTGTCAGAGGCGGCTGCAGTCAGCATTGTGCATTCGGCACTATCAGTTTGCTCCTGATAAAAAGCCAGATTGTTTTAATGACTCGTTTGGACCAGCAGTTTGTCAGCATAGCTGATACTGAAATCTGAAGGCATTTAGCTGCCCCTACCCTCTGCACTGTGAGCATTGTTTTTATTCCGTATCTTTAATTGCGTTTGTTATCTTACTTCATCTTCCTAGGGCTGAGATAAACAGTCTGCTGTGGTAGCATACAGCATCTCAAGGGAACACCTGTGCAGAGGGGTGGTGGTGAGAGAGAGCTCAATTCTGTTCAATCTTAACGTGTATTATTGCAAGGAAAAAGGTCAGATTATTTATTATGACATATTTTGGACGTTCACTGTTTTTACAGAATCTGGGGGTCTGCCCCATATTCTACCCCTCTTCACTGGGTGCTCTTCTTAATTGATTTTGGGGCTATGAAGAAATGGCACTGTGGAGTGAGTGGAAACTCTCAGTGCATTCCCAAACAGAGGGCATAGAGGAGTGAAAATAGAAATGTAATTTGTTAGAACAGAGTAGAATTGTTTGTTGATTTTACTGGCAATGTGAAGCTCGCAGGCCCTGTGCCTGTTGTCACCACTGTCTGGGGACAGCGAGCATCCCCAGAGCTCTTGTCTGTCTGAAAGGGAGAAGAAGATGAGAGCAGATGGACCATGGTCAGTGTGCACGTTGCCTCAAGGACCCGTGCATCCCCAGCTGGCCACGTCCCTGGGGAACACGAGCTGAGGTTAGCTGTCAGATTTGGGCTTATTTCCTTCCTTTCAAAGTATACCAGAGTTTTCAGTTGTATCAGCCAGGACCTTCTTTCAAACTTTATGGAGATCCCTCCTGGCAGCAGCAATGGGAAAACTGGTGCCTGGAGGCTGCATGGAGTCTGTGTGAACTCAAAACTGAAGGACTGTAAAACAAGGGCCATAGTGTAAGTCATTACAAATTTTCCCCCAGATAAACACTGGAAGCTCCTGTAAAGAGCACAAAGCAAAGCACCATGCTCCCTGCAAGAAGTCCTGGCAGCAAGACTAAGCTTGAGACGTGGAGGCTAACACAGAAACCTTGTCATGCTCGAAAATGACGAAGCCATTCCTGACTGAGGAGATGGGCAGAGAAATGCCTGGGTTATGGGAGTGAGCCGCCAGCTGAAACGAAAGACTGCTGCAAAGAACATGAGTGAGCAGCTCATTAAATTTAATTACTGCACTGCCTGGGAGCTCATGGGATGCTGCCTCTCCATTGGAGGGAGCTGGGGACGGGTCAGGACCACTGGTGCTTGCCCTCGGCTGAAAGCTGACACCTGTGAAGCTGCATACATGGAAGGGAAAGTCCTGCTGAGCAAGAGGAAAACTGGACACGAGAAATCACAGCATTGGAGGCTTGTTCTCCATGCAGGGATGGGGAATACCTGGAGTCCCCTTGCTGCTGAAGAGCTGCCAGGGTGGCTTTGCAGTGCTGTGACAGCCCTGGGAGACAACAGGGACATGAGAGCTTCTCTATGGCAGCCACTGCTGTGCAGGATAACTCTACAGAAGCGAACTTTGAATAAGCTAGCAGCTAACGCCAAGGGTTCCAGCCTCCCAGCTGCCCTGTAATGGAGCTCCTGATTTTCCTTGCTTCCCAGGCACGTTTTGCAGTGGGGATACATCTGCCTTGCTTCTTGCTCTTCACCTTCTTTCCTGGTAGGAGTCAGGCATCCAGCAGGTTAGATCCCGTCACTGGTGTTGCAATACCTTGCAATAAACAGGCCACGTAGGTTTGGACTTGACCCTTCGTGCTTCTGAAAACAGCAGCCCGAGCCCCCCCGCCCACTAATCCAAAGTAAACACAGAAAGAAGGGTTCGGCCTTAAAAGCTGTTAAATACTCAGAGATGGTTGGTGCTTCTGAAAATGAAATGTAGTGTCTGACATCTTTTAATGTCTTGTTTCAAGGCCTTGTCACAGACCTTTGGCTACTGGCTGAGCACCAGCACCTACGGACCCGCATCTGCCTTGCAGACTGGGAGGTTTGGTTACTAATATGGGTATCTCTTTTTATTATTCACTCAGCTGTAGATCTCGCAACTTCTTTAAAAGAAGGGTACTATATATTAATACCATCTTACGTACAGTAGAAAATGAAGTATTTTATGATAATTGTCGTTGGGACTGCAATAAGGGCACCTCCTGTTTAGGAATAGGATACATGATTGTTGTCTTTGCTTTGAAACTCATTTTCAGTTCAAACAGAAGCATGGATGTACCGGGTCAGGCCAACCATCCATCCAGATCAGTCTCTTTTTGTAACACAGATACATGGAGGAGTATGAGAGCAGGACAGGAATATGAGGAGGTTCCCTGTTACTCTCTCCCAGCCTCCTGCACTTCATGGCTCATGTCCTGAGCTAGAGCTGGCGTTTTGTAGCCCTGATGAGTTTTTCTTCCATGACCTTTCAAAACCTTTTCTTCATGGCTTTTCAAAACCAAACTTGTAGCGCTTATAATGTTCTGCAATTGAAGAACATGACGTGTCAGGAATACTCCCTTACATTTGTTTTGAGCCATTTTCCTCTGATGCTCCCTTCCCTGTTTGCCATCTTTATCCCAATCCTGATTCCTCCACTCATCTTTCCTAATCTGAAAAGTTACCCCATACCTTCGATCAACCTTGTCAGCCTTTTCTGCATCTTTTGTAGTTCTGTGGAGTCCTGTTTAAGGCTGATCCTGTAGAAGCCCATGGTTACCTATCGCAGTGCATGGCCTGGAGTCTGTCTGGACCTCTGTATTACGAAGGTGCCTTTGGGCTGAGCCCATAACTGACCAGGACAAGGCCCATCCATTTACCTGTGTAGACTGTCCACTGTGGCACATACCCAGAAGACTTCTCTTTTCAGGCTGCTCACCTGAAAAACTGTGTGCTTGGTCTTCATGGGGTAGTTTTTTCCTGGTCTGACTACAGAGAACGGGTACATTTGCAAGGTGAGACAAGCATATAAAGGCAAAAGCATTTCTCATCCCACTGATAGGATTAGCTCTGAACACAAGTTCAGCTGTGCACACAAGTTCCTATGGTAAAGTAAATCTCTAAAAAGCAGAGTTGTGTACTTATTATTTCCTTGGCCCGTGTCTCGCTATCTAATCAGCCTTTGCACATGTCAGCAGCACATCCATAATAAGAAAGTGCTGTGTGGAGTGCGTGAACTGGAATTAGAGGTGTGATAATCAGCCAAACCGTGTGAGACAATGTAAAGGCTGCATGGCATTTGCATTCCTCCAGCTGAGAAAAAAAGCACCTTGTATGTGCAGAGGAGATGGTTTTTGTTTGGTTTTGTTTTTATTGGTCAGTCCCAGCAGGTTGTTGTGCAACTGCAAGGGGAGCCTCGCTCTGTGATCCCCACAGTGCCTCAGATATCCTAAATTGTTATTAATTCCCTCGTTGGGCAATCTGTTTGCCGCCCAGTTATTCCTCTGGCCAGCCCTGTGTTCTCTGCTGTAATCCTCCCTCACTCCAATCTCCCCATAGTCTGACTAGAATTGTCAAGGTGCAAGGAGAGAAAGCAAAAGGCTGATGACGCAGAGGGGAGGTGTGAAGTGGGGAGCAGATACAAGCGAGGTTAGAAGTGACGGGCAGGACAAGTTCAGCAAAATCTGATTCCGAATTTGCTCTCAGCCCTGGGTGGCACCCATGTCTTCATGCCTGCAGGAGGGGATCACTTCTAAACTTCAGGCTGCTCACCCAGCCCAAAATGACCTCGGCTGAGCCCTGTGTGCTCGGAGGTGCCACGGCTCCTCCAGGATGAGCTGGCAGCTGGAAGGGAAGGAACTAAGACACAAGAGCTTAACTCCCTGTGATGTAAGGGTCTGAGGAGTGTGCAGTGGAGAGGCAAGAACAGACATTGGCTGGTAGATTGGAAATGGGAACTCACATGGAAATCTTGGATTTATTCCATTATCTGCTAGTAAAAGGAATGTATCAGGACAAGAAGATGCAGGGGAAGCTGATTATGTTCTTTGCAATAATGTCCTTTTCAAAGACACTGAGGAAATACCTTCTTGTTAACCAGAAAGATGAGATGAGAAATGCAGGAACGGGCCCCAGCTCTGTGTGTGCTCTGGCATTCTGAAGGATTTGAAAATGAAATAGCTGAATTATATTAAAATGTATTATTTTGCAGGGAAATGATAGGATGATGCACTGTTTCCCTCCATGCCCTCAGTCTCCTAAGACCTCTTTTGAACCTCCTGCAAAGGCTTGACAAAAGAAATCTGACTGATGTGGTTTTAAAAGCTGCTATGAGAGGCTGTGCAGGAAAATGAGTTGTTACAAGGAGAGGAATTACTGTAGCAGATGCAAATCAGAGCTGTCTTCGCTGCACTGCTGGATTGCGTTTCACCCCAGCTGACTCCTGCTCACATGCAGGGGTTTCTGACAAGGTTCTGAGATGCCTTGAGGCTGCTCTGGCTGGGAGCAGGTCTGCTGCCACTGGGGCTGTACTGGGGGGGATGCTGCTCAGCCCCTGCAGTGCTTCTGCAGAAGTCAGGTTTGCTGCTTCTTATTTTCTTTTTGCACCCATTCACAGGGAAGAAATCAACTCCCATGAATTCAGGCTAGCAGTGGTAGTGAAGAAAGCTGATGCTAGCAAGGGCAGGCCCTATGGGGAGTGGCTGAGGGAGCTGGGATGGTTTAGTCTGGCAAAAAGGAGGCCCAGGGGACACCTCATCGCTCCCTACAACTGCCTGAAAGGAGGTTGTAGCGAGATGGGGGTCGGCCTCTGCTCCCAGGTAACAGCAATAGGACAAAAGAGAATGGCCTCAAGTTGCACCACAGGAGGTTCAGGTTGGATATTAGGAAGAATTTCTTCTTCAGAGGAGTGGTAATGCACTGAAACAAGCTGCCCAGGGAGGTGATGGAGTCACTGTCCCTGGAGGTGTTCCAGATGTGGCAGTGTGGGTCATGGTCAGCAGGCATGGTGAGGAGGGGTTGGTTGGTGGTGGGACTTGGTGATCTTTGTGGTCTTTTCCAACCATAATGATTCTATGATTCTGTGATTTTATTCTGATTCTACCAGCAGGGGCAAGGAGCACAAAATAGTCATTTTGCCATAGAATAAGAGGGTAACAAGGGGATGTGTTGGGAGACTGTAGCAGGAGTAAAAAAAAGCTGTGATTGAAGAAGACTAATTGGATGTGCCTGTAACATTCTTAGCATTACTAACCCAGAACAACTTTTGCCTAAGTATTTAGATATGGAGATTTTATTGTAGCATTCTAAAGAGTCTATCTGATCCATTTCCTATATCTACGCTAATGTACTGTGGTCTGCTTAAAAAGGGGAAGCAATAGTGTGTTCAGGATTTATTTCACCTTTTTACGGAAGAGGCTGAGCCTGAGCCACAGAGAGATGATGGAATTTGGCCAGGATGGAATCATTATTGAAGTAGAAGTGAAATCTGATCTCCTTGCCAAAAGCTCACCCCAAGACCTGCTATTTCAAATTGCACTTCCCTGATGGAGTGGAGGGGACGATATCTGCAGGCTGGCTCATGCTGGACAGTGTGGTTTACGTGGAACAAATGCTTCTACTCACATCAGCATTGCTGATCTACTTTTGTTGTGCACATTTGCACCGTATGGCTCACAGCTCACCTGCCCTGCTAAGACCCACGAGGGCAGGACAAGCTATGGCTTCCGCTTGGGTTACAAACACGTAACACAGGGGTGTTTGCTCTAGGACACTTTCAGGCATGTGTCGGTTTGCAGTTTGCATACCCACAGGCGGCGTTTTGTGCTCAGTTATCCCCACCCACGCGACTCCCATCAGCACGCACTTCACGTGGCCACCTGCATTTGCAGAGGGTTTTGCGTATCTTTTCTTCAGTTTAAATAGTTTTGTGACAGGAGAGGGACAGAGGTGGACTTCCTGCTGAACAGGGGCTTAGTTACTTGCTATAATATTTTGGTAATGAGTTCCTTTAATTTCTTAATTTACCACTTGCTTCGTAAGCATTTTCGTTTATAAATAATCATTTTGGCTTTACCTGTTGTGAAAAGGACCATGTTTCAGGTGCTGACTTCCACAGCATCAAACAGAATAGATTCACGTATTTCATTCAGATTATTTTTGTCTCCCAACAACACTATCCAAGTTCAGCTTTGCAACACAGCCCACACTGTGATCCGTTCGGTCCTATTAACCACAGCGGGCTTATGTTCACATGGTTGGTCTGCTCCCAGGTGCCCAACACCTTGAATGAGCCTGGGAACACATGTGGAAGAGCGAAATTCATCTGTCCTACAGCTCCAGTACCTCACTGGGGGTACCCGGAGTTCAGATTCTGCTCTGCAAACATTGGACACGTTAGGATTCTGTGCGGACCCAAAGCAGTCTGTGCATATTCATAAACCACTGATCTGTCGTGGGTATGCCTGGTGCCTGCGTGTGTGTGCACACATCCTCACACTGCATCTCAGGCACAGAAATAGTTGCTCACATGAGAACTTCTCATCGTGGAACAGCAGCTGAGGAAATGAAGAGCATTTGTGCCCATGCTGCTTGTTAGCAGGCAGAGGAAAACCCAGCGGAGGAATGAGATGAACAGTGGAACTGGCCTGCATGTAAATGGTTCATGGCAAAGCATTTTGCATGTGGAGGGTCAGCTTCTTGTCTCCACTGCGTGACTGCAAATCCATTACAGATTTGCATGCAGTGGGTTTGCATTCAGGTCCGCAAATGTTGGCCTCTTTTTCTCCGAACGTCTCTTGAGCCATTCATCCCAGATGTTGTTTCAGAGGAGAGAGATGTAATCATTTTGAAATGGCTAAAGCATCTGGAACATGGCTCCAAGCCTGCCAGCTTCAGACTCAGTGGTCTTTGTGAGTCCCTTCCAACATGGGATATTCTATGTCTCTATGATCTGGATGTTCTAGCTGCTCACCCAGACACGTTGCTGTTGTGCTGTGGGCTCCATAGGGCTAACTTTAGGTAATGCCTTGTTCAAGGCTCCATGGAAGGACTGGAGAGCTCGATGTCTTCCCAGGCCAAGCAGTGAATAACCATGTCCCACAGACAGCCTCTGCGAGGGATCTGAAGCCTGCAAGAAGCTGCTGGGGCACTTGGAGGCTGCTGCCCTCCCAGGAAGCTGGGAGGAGTACCTCAGCCACCCCAGGGAGACCAGGCAGAACTTCAGCCAACTTTTCTCCTTGCTTTTAAAAGCTCATCAGTAACAGCTATTAATATTGCATCTCTCTTGTTTCAGGAAGAGATTTTGAGCACCAGAGTGGAAGAACGCTGCCATTAGGGTTGTCAGGAAAGATAAGGCAGAAAAATAATGAGGATTCCCTTGAAATGAGAACGAATTGCTACCTCCGTGATGAGCTCACACCCTTTTTTATCCTCTTTTGGATGCAAAGTCATAGAGACTATCCCTACTCAGCCAGCCAGCAAGGACATTCGTCTAGGAAGGAAATTTCAGCAAAAGCTCACCTACCCCTTGTGATTTCACAGCCAGCCCATCCTGGACAGATGAGCCCACCGTTTTCTGAGTATTTCACATTTAAAGGGGCAACGTGGAGTCTGGACACTAGGGCAGAAAAGCTGGCTCTGGTTCTGCAGTGGTTTCAAATCTCCCACGTTAATTCTGTGGGGGTTTCCCCACTTTAAAGCTCTTTCTCTTTCTGAGGCCACAGAAGCAAAGGGGAAAACCAGCAGGCTTATGTTTGGGAAACAGATGAACAGTCTTTCTCAATGCCCAGAAGAAGCAGACTGTGAAAGCCTGTTTCTCTGAACTGGTCAGCGGGGAGAGGGGTGAGCCAGAGCAAGCACAGAAATGCAGGCAATGGGATTTTTGTGGGAACTGCATCCCTTTGAATGTGACATTGCGCTACGTGTTTGGGAAAAGCAGGCAGATACGTGGAATAATCTTCAGTTTCACAGTGAGGGCAGATATTGCTGAACACAGAGATGTGAGCAGCGCATTTTAATCCACTTAGTGGCCGCCCAGAAGAAGCCGGGATGGATTGTGTCAGTGTGCCTGCCTCCAACACTGTAACTGCACACAGCTGCCAGCAGGTGTACAGAGTAGGCTTTAATTCAGTTAAATCAGGTGCCACTGTGGCAAGGAGCCTTCAGACACCTGCCTGACCTCCCCGAGGTGCTGGCAGGCTCGGTGGCTGCATGGCTGCGGTCTCAAGTCTCTTGGTTGTGGTTCAGACATGCTCTTGGTTTCAGATGACTAGGATTCCCGTGTCTGGTCTGGGCCTCACTGTGTATTGCTTACACGAGAGAGAGACGGGAAATGAAGACTTCAGATTTTGTTCTTTGATCAGAGCAGGCTGAGTGATCTCGGTTAAATCAGATAAAAGCATTCACCTTCAGGTGCTTGCAGCCAATTTCCTACAACCCTGCAGAGATGCCAGAACAATTTTCAGTGGTACAGGGAATCCTCAGCAAGGTTGGCAGAGGTCAGCCTTGACCTCCATTAATGCACTGAGACATATATTTCAATTAATGCTATGGCTTTGGGTGCCAGGTGCAAACAAAGTTCTTCCCTTAAGCTCTGTGGTTACCCAACAGACAAAACTCGTGGAATGAGAGCTCTGTATTGCACAGGAATCCAGCGGGGCTGTGTTTGGTGAGCACTAAATCTAGATGAAGTCTCCTTTTGCAAGAACGTCACTGTATTCACCATTACCTCCAATCTTCCCGAATTTATTTAAACTGTCACCATCTGATGTACATTAGTAGAG
Source organism: Aquila spilogaster (assembly GCA_024606505.1). Classification (NCBI taxonomy): domain Eukaryota; kingdom Metazoa; phylum Chordata; class Aves; order Accipitriformes; family Accipitridae; genus Aquila; species Aquila spilogaster. The sequence goes on from JANHGO010001989.1 coordinate 11,418, forward strand.
GATGATGATTTAAAGATTCACTCATTTGAGATTGAATATAATGTTTTAGTCAATGCACTGTGAGGCTTTCAGAAGATCAGCTGCTGTTTGCTCTCCCATGTCATCCCAAGGGAGATCTGATTCCTTCTGGGATCGATTCCGGAAGCATCACCTGCTGCAGGTATTTCATAGCAGGAATGTTTAGACGTGTTGAGGAACATGATTTAGTGAGAACTATTGGTGGTAGGTGGACGGTTGGACTGGATGATCCTGGAGGTCTTTTCCAACCTTGGTGATTCTATGAAAAGAAGGGGGAAATGTACAACTTTTGTACAGAAAGAAGGAAGCAGAGATTTTGAAAGTCTTTTCGTTCTGTTGGTGGTGGTTTGTTGCTTTGTTTTGTTGGTTTTTTTCTTGTCCACTTCCTTGTATTTCAAGCTCACCGTTACATGGGCTATGGAAGTTACATGGGTGAGTTCTCGCCATCTTATCCACCCGCAAAATCCTTCCCGATCCCATCAGTGCCCATTAGGTGACACACAGCTTTCTTCACTTCAGCCTTCCATCTCCAGATATGAGAGGTTTTCAGGTGGGGCCTTGAGGCTGGTTTTTTTTCATGCCTCCTTCAGCACCTGCAGAGCATGGCTCTGTCAGAAGAGGTGCAACCAAATGAGTCCAGTGACGATGTAATCCACACTCATATGTTGCTTGAATATCGGTGGGACCTGAACTCTGTGAGCTATGGATCACAAACTTGTAGGCTTTCAATGGTTTTATTTCACATATAAAATAAATGAGATTAGGCTTTCCTTTTGTCATATGATTTAAATCCAAACAATATGCCAGGTTTGTCGTGATATCTTAGATATCTCATGATATTGAGGCCAGGTTGGGTGGGGCCCTGGACAGCCTCATTCAGTGCTTGTTCTAGCAGCTGGCAACCCTGCCCATGGCGAGGGGTTGGAACTAGATGATCTTTGAGGTCCCTTCCAAACCAAGCCGTTCTGTCCTATTAACACTACAGAATTCAGTCTTTTATAGAGATTCACATTGAAATCCAAGCATGAGGAGCAAATGAGCCAGTTACAGAAGGTGGCAATCAGCAGAGAGACCGCGGGCAGAAGCGTGTGGCTATTTCTTACTGCAGCAGGAGCCTCAGTGCTGGATTTGGAGATGGTGAAAGTGCCCATAGGAGAGCATGTGCTGTATGTGTTGGCCTGTTGCCACATGTGACTGACAGGGCTGGCAGAGGAAGGGGTCTGCAATGTCCTCTGCAAGCACAAAGGGTTCATGCTGCACCAGGGAGTTTTGCTGTCCTAGGATGGAGATAGAAAAGCCTCCAGAATCGTATTTACCTGGGATTGCCATTGCACTTGTTTCCCATGTAAAATCCTACAGGTGCTGAACTTACTTCTCCTCTTGCAAAGCATCAAATGACATTTTTCCTCTTACATTTCCCTTTCCCTTCTTCCCTTCCCAATAGCTGTATAATTACAACATAATTTTGTTAGCTTACTCCCAAATTTTCACCTCAGTCATATCAATGAAAAATCGAGCATCTGGAGTAGAATTTAGCTTCATACTCACTTTATTTTGACTGTACATGCATAGCTTTGGGCATGCTGCTCTTGCTGTTCGTTGTGCAACATCCAAGAAAGGGAGCAGAGCATCATGGGTTGCCAATATATGAACTGGTGTTTAAGTTAAAATTGGACCAGCATGTAAAACACCCCAAGAACATGGGGAGCCCAGGAGCAGCTCATGTAGGTCTCTCTGGCAGCCATGGCCATGTTCAGGCCCAATATTCTTCCCTCCTGCCTGGGGTGGGCATACACAGCCCCAGCCCTCCTCCTGGGCGGTAGCCTTGGCTTATTCATGTATAGTTGACCTCATGTGCATCCCTGGGGCAGTTTTTTAGAGAACTGTTGGACAAGGGCAGCGGCTCAGTTTGGAAACTGCAGAAGTCCCCACCTGCAAGTTCCGGACCTACACGCAGAGGTGGGGACTGGCCCAGGGCTGGGGCTGCATGAGGGCCAGCCATGAAAATCCCCTGGGGGCAGCCTGCGTTATAGGGAAATAGAAACAGCTTGGCCCTTAAAAAAAATGCTTTATTTCTGACATGGGTATGCCTTACAGATGCTAAAGTAAGAAAGAAAGGTTTTGTGGCATTTCAATACAATTCAATCTATCTGCTGCAGAGCTGAGCAGGGCAGCTCTCTGCTCCTGCATGAGAACTGGGGGGGATGAGCTGCCACCGGGGAGCTCCAGGGATCCTGGAGAGAGCCTGCTTCATGTCCAAGGGGAATGAAATTACAGAAGGTGGAAAGAGGCTCAGATTTGAAAGCTCCTGAAAGTGAGAAAGCTCTGAATCATAGTATCACGGAATGGTGTGGTTGGAAGGGACCTTAAAGCTCACCCAGTTCCAACCTCCTGCCATGGATAGGGACACCTCCACCAGCTCTGGCTGCCCAGGGTCCCATCTATCTTGGCCCTGGGCACCACCAGGGATGGGGCACCCACAGCTCTCTGGGCAGCAGTGCCAGTGCCTCACCACCCTCATCACAAAGAACTTCCTTATACTTTATCTAGATCTACCCCCTTTTAGTTTAAAGCTATTACCCTTTATCCTATCATTACATTCCCTGATAAAGAGTCCCTGCACAGCATTTCTTTTTTTTTCTTTGGGTGCTGGAAGGTCACAATGAGGTCTCCTCAGAGCCTTCTTTTCTCCAGGCTGAACAACCGCAGCTCTCTCAGCATGTATCCATAGGAGAGGTGCTCCGGCCCTCTGAGCATCCTCAAGGCCTCCTCTGGACCTGCTTGCCTTTAAGGAAAAGCAGAACAAAGCCACCATTAGCCAGGTTACAGACTAGAGACATACCACGTCAGAGAAGAGGCAGAAATAAGTCCATGCAGGAACAAAACAGAGCATGTTACAAACTATATTTTATACCCAGCCTCTGAGTGGGAGTGTATAAGGCACAGTTTGATAAACCAGGATGGGTAGGCTGCTATTTTTGCCTACATCTTATTATGGGTTATGCTTTACATAATTGATGTTAATGCTACAATAGGTTTGACTCCAAAGGACAGTGTGTGGCTCAAAGGATAGATTGCACCTGGGCTCTCAGGGGAAGGAGCTGCTCTGGGTAAGCCTAATGGATGCTCATTTCTGCAGAGCCCTGAATACTCCGCTGGTGAGATCTTCCTCTTCTGGGCTTTGTTTTTCATTATTAATTAACCATACTGTGCTTCCAAGCACTTCAGACCCTTCTTAAGTTGCAATTTGATCAATTGATATGCAGTGCACCACGGGTATAAATAACCCTATTGCACTGAGGTGACATCTTAAGTAGCTCTGTGGCCAGAGAATGCATCTAGGAAGAACTTCTCAGTGCCCAGTCATGACTCTGTATTGCTTTAGAAATCCTCCACTATTAACTGCTTTGGTCTTGAAAAATGCCTGTTGTTCTGAGCAAATGGATTAGCACTTTTAAGAGGCAGAGCAGTATAAACATGCATTACATCATGCTTTAAGGTGGTTGTATTGGCAATAACTCTCCACAGAACAAGAAAACTGCAGCTTGGAAAGGATCTGTACAGTGGTTGATCCCCATAGAACAGCAGCTGGCTCCCTGGAAGTTCCTTGTTTCTGCAGCTGGTTTAAAAACATTTGTCTTCTGCCAGTGCATTTGGGTGACTGTTTCCAGATTTAACCCTGAATTTGGGCTCTGTTCATCAGGATGAGGGTCTGACAGATGAGGAAGGGATCTTGGATTTTAGAAAGCTTTTGGATCCACCTGCAAGTTCTACAGGAGAGCCCAGAGACGAGTAAAGGAGGGATCAAGTGGCTGTGGCTGGCTGTAAATAAGCATTCAGAGGCCTTTCCTGCACCCTCAGCTTCATACACGCAGCTGTCAGATAGCTCCCCTGCTTTCAACCTACGTTTCTCCTGTCTTGGCTTCATTTAATTTAGAGAACCCCCCTGTGCCAATCAAACCACATGGCTCCAGGTGCCGGGGGGGAAAGCTGACAGCTCAGAGGACAGGAAGGAGATCGAGGGAAAGGCTTTCCTGGATCACGTTCTGGCATGTGACCGGGAATCACAGGTCCCTAGTGTGCGTCCCCCACCTCCAGCAGCCATCCGTCCACATGCCTGTCACACTCTGACACTGGATCTGCAGCAACTGTTGCCGTGGCCTGCTGCTGGCATGTATTTATCTTCAGCGGAGTTGGAAACAGAGCCAGAGCAAAATGTCATCAAAACTCCAGCAAGAAAGGCATAGAGAAGAACATACCAATGTGATCGAAAACAGCATGACTTTATTTCTGTCCACGTGTTGCTCACTGCTGCAGGATGGAGCCCATCAGCAGGGGAGGACGCAGGGCATGGGGAAGCAAGGTCAGCGCTCAGCACAGTGACAAAGTGACTCAACGCCGTCTGTCAGGGACCCATTTCCTAACTGCACACCACTGAGGGCCTGCCACAGCCCTGCCACACACGTTTATCTTGGCTGTTTAGTGGCTGACCCCACTCTTGTTCCGACCCTTTTTCTTTCTGCAGCACTCAGATGTGCCCCGGCCCTCTGCTCGGCTCTGGTTATTTTCTGTCACACTCAATAGCTTTGATTCCCTTTAATTTCACTGTTTTGTTTACCCAGATGAAGCAATGCACTCAGAGCAACACAAATAATTGCCTTTTTGGTGGAGCTCCTTACCTTTCACCCCTCCTGCTCACCCCTCCTGCTCTGCCCACTGACCGGTGCTGGCACATCCAGATCCCAACTCTCTTCTTGCTGCTGCCACAGTTACATGGACAGCAGGGCTTCTCTAACAGCCGTGTCTGCTGCTCTTAGCTCTGTAAAGTTTGAAGGCTGTGTTAGGAAATTGCTCACACCCAAGCTCCAGGGTTCCATGGGGTGAGCAAACCTGGCGCAGCCCATGCCATGCAGTCAGGATGAGCTCCTTTTGCATCATCACGATGGCCAGGGCAAAGGCAAATGCTGTCAGACATCCTGCACTTGGCTCCACAATGGTGTGAATACCTCGGGCACCAGATCTGCGGGGCCAGCGCCAGCCACGTGGTGCTCCGGGCATCAGCTGCCTGGGTTGGGGCTCAGCTTGTGCCCCACGTCCAGCTCAGCTCAGCTGTTCTTACCTGCGTCGTGTTCAGGTCCAGCAGAACTTCAGGATGGGGCTTTGTGTTCTTTTGCATCGGGAAGAATGCTTAAATACCAGCTATCTTCCACCGCAGGGTAATGGTGTGAATGGTGCGAGTAAACTGCTGCAGCTCCCTGTTGTGACAAGAGCCTGCAAATCTCAGGGAAACACCTGGAGGGTCACAAGCACTGTTCCGTGCTCTCTGTCCTCCCTTGGTGTGTTGAAAGGAGAATGGTGCAGAACTTCCTGAAGTTTGTCAGCCAATCTGTGAAGTCCTGGTCTGGTAGGAGTTAAGGATCATATGTTCGCGCTGTCTCTTCAGTGTCATCTTTGATTTTTCCAGAGGTGTCAGGAACATAATCAGCTGTCAGAAAAAGCAGAGGTGCAGGAAAGCAAAGGCCGTGGTTCTCTTGGAAAGCACCGTCTCTCCCAGCCTCACATCTCCTGATTCTGGGCTAGAAGTACTCGGCAGCACTGCTCCTTCTGGACTGGTTTTGGCAAAGCTGGAGTCTGGGGGACCTCGTTGTGGCCTTCCAGTACTTGAGGAGAGCTTATAAATGGGAGGGAAATCAACTTTTTATTTGTGTAGATAATGACAGGACAAGGGGGAACAGTTTTAAACTAAAAGAGGGGAGATTCAGATTGGATATCAGGTGAAATTTTGCACTGAGAGAGTGGTGAGGCGCTGGCACTGCTGCTCAGAGAATGTGGGTGCCCCATCCCTGGAGGTGCTCAAGGCCAGGCTGGATGGGGTCCTGGGCCCTGAGCTGGTGCCTGATGTAGCTGTTGGCAGCCCTGCCCATGCCAGGGAGTTGGAACTGGATGATCTTTGAGGTCCCTTCCAACCCAAACCATTCCGTGACCTGGCTGGTTCTGCACCAGGCAGCAGCAGCTGGATCTCAGCATCAAACACTGTGCCACAAGTGCTCAGGAAACTGGGATAATACAGAGCAGATTGATGCTCGCAGGCATGCCTGAAAACTTGTCACAGTCCACTTCCAGAGGCAAATTCAATATGAGTGACTTTCTGAGAGGGAGTCCTGGGTGCATGGGGTATATGCAGGGATCAGGATAGAGCTGGTCTTGTCCTGAGCTGTCTGTGCTTCATGGAGCAGCCTGCAGTAACAACTGAAAACAACCAGGTTTCCAACACAACAGTGACTTGTTAAGAGGAGAAAACAGCTCATTGTGTATTTTCAGAAACGAGGTCAAAATAGTGCAGCCAGGGAGGGAAGTGACTGCTGCGGTGGGTTGGTAATCAGATACAAAGCCTTTCCCTCCTAGTTTAAATCCAGCCTCGGTCAGCAGTGTCTGAATCTTTTATCGTCTGACAGTTGCTCACTGTGGCCTTTGCAGTGATGGCTTTGCTCTGTGACATCTGAGTCAGTGCCTGCATACCCAGCACCTGGGGCTGTCTGTGCATCCCCTTGAACCCTTTCAGCACCGGTTGGGGGGGGCAGCAGGGATGCACACAACTTCTTTCTTCCCTGGAAGGAAACTTTCTGTGTCCTCCAGGAGGTCTGGGCCTGCCCTCAGGTTCACAGAATCACAGAACCCCGGGGGCTGGAAGGGACCTCTGCAGATCATCGAGTCCAATCCCCTAAAGCAGTTCCCTGCAGTGGGTCACAAAGGAAAGCGTCCTGGTGGGTTTTGAATATCTACAGAGAAGGAGGAGACTCCACCACCCCACTGGGCAGTCTGTTCCAGGGCTCTGTCACCCTCACAGCAAAGAGGCTTTTTCTCATGTTCATACATAACTTATCTTCCAGTTCATGCCTGTTGCCCCTTGTCCTGTTGCTGGGCACCACCGAAAAGAGCCTGGCCCCATCCATGTGACTCTCACCCATTAGATATTTATAAGCATTGATAAGCCTTCTCTTCTCCAGGCTGAACAGCCCCAGGTCTCTCAGCCTTTCCTTGTAAGGGAGATGCTCCAGGCCCTCATTATCTTCGTATCCCTCCGCTGGACTCCCTCCAGCAGTTCCATCTTTCTTGAACTGAGGAGCCCAGAGCTGGACACAGTGCTCCAGATGTGGCCTCAGCAGAGCAGAGCAGAGAGGAGGATGACCTCCCTTACTCTACTGGCTGTGCTCTTTGCAGTGCAGCCCAGGATACCAAGAAGGCCAATGGTTCCCTCCTCTTTGTGTCTGCCGGTATACAGGTGGGTTTAAGGCCTTAAATAGAAGGTCATAGGTGTCTTCCATACACCCTCTTTCCTTGACCATTAAACTAAAGAAAACCACAGAGCAGACCATCAGATGGCTGCTCGCAAGTTGTTCTCTAATGCAGGCCCTTCTTTTAGTAATGGATGTAGCTTTTATACTTATCCACAGTAGAAGGATTTAATGAGATCAGGTATTGAAGACCTGTCTACATTTCTCTTCTCTGGCACAGCAGCCGGTTGGAGCTGTTCCTGTTTTCTCCCCTTGAAATCTACTGACAATATTGACATTTATATTGTAGCCTCTATATGCATCCCTGATTCCTGAGCCTTCGGTTCCTGCAGTCCTAGTCACAGTGGCAGCAAACTTCAAGGAAGGGCCTCTGCAGGTTTACTCACTTGGAGATGCACTGAGTTTTCACCTGATACAATGAAGGCACCAAACGCTGTGTTTGCTTTGTGTGATTTGCATGGCTGCCGGATTTGCCTAGATTCTGCACTGTAAAATGTGCTGGTCCTCTGGGTTTCTCACTTCTCCGTCTGTGAGGAGCCATGGTTGGGCCTCCTGAGATCTGTGAAATCCCTGCCCTGGTGTAGAGCATTAACCCCAACACAAAGAGAAGCTGAAGTGGCAACAGGAGCTGTCCACGCAGAGCTGATGCTGGTGGGCAGGAATGGGACCAGTGTCTCTGGAGACTGGTTAGAGAGAAGGAAATGCGGAGGGAGAAGGGAAGGAGACACCTGCAAGGGGACGAGGGCAGCTGTGATGGGAGGAAAGGCAGAGGGTAAGAGCAGTGGTAGATCTTAAATAGATTACATTGCCCCACCGCGTGGGGGCAATCTCTGACATGAAGGTGTCTCCTGCTCTGTAGAGTTTGCTGCTTATGTACTCACTCTCTGGACACGCTGAGTGCTTTTGGCTACTGGTGTTTTCAGATGCTTTGCAGCAGGATGACAGCTCCGAGCAGTAAAACAAGCCAGGAATGTGACTGCTGTCATGTGCTGGAGGCACGCTGTAGTAGTGACCCGGGGTGAAGCTGGGTTGGGTGACACAGGAGGGGAAGGATTTCCTGGAGAGGAAAATCACCTGGACAGCCCTCTGGAAAATGTGAGCGTGCGCTGCTGAAACTCTCCAGGCCGCGCTGTGTTCTGCACCGCAGCTCAGCTGAAAGCACAGTGTGGTACCAATGAAGGCAATGGGAACTGTGCTGCCAAGTGGCATAAGGCACAGGAGCAGGCCAGGAGCAATCTATTTTCAATCAGACAAGCGCCACAAAGTCATTTGTCATTTCTCCAGAAGGCTCAGGTAGGTGTGCTCGAGAGCACCGTGCCGTCTCCGCTGTGCCATATGTGCAGAAAGAGATTAATTCCCGGGTTAGCAAGATGAGAGCTGTGATGAGGCAGAAGCCTGAGTCAGGCACAGTGGGGAGAGGCAGATGTCACAGTCTGCAGCCGTCCTCGGGCTCCTGTTGAGTTCTGAATGGAGCTGGAGTGAGGGAGACTTTTGTTGTTCTTTTGATAAGAGAAGAACAGAGGTTTTGGAAAACATGAACTTCAGAAGCAAAGGAACTGCACGTTACGCCTTTATTCTCTCATGATGGCTGTCCCCAGGATCTGGAGCACTTCACAAATATTTAATTACTCTCACCCCAGCTCCCCTGTAAGCACTGCCGAAAACAAACAGCAGCAAAGTGTGCTGTGAGGCTGCAATCCAGCGGGAACTCCAGCGCCTTCAGTACAGCTCTGGAGCCACTCACTGCGAGAGCAGAAAACTGAGGATAACCCAAACGGAGCCATTCAGTGGAGCACAGGTCCCAGGACTTCCAACTCGTGTTTATATGTTGTGCATACAACATTCCCCTTCCCTTCTCTCCTCCCTTGATTTCCTTTCACCTGCCCAAGCATAAATCCTCCAGGCCAAGGCCTGTGCTACCTGTTATGCTGCACACAGTGCATGCCACCAGCAACAAAACAAGCACAGTGATGGTAACCCTGCGGTCTGGGACCTCTGCCATGCAAAGCAGCTGCGTGGAGAGGGCTGGGGCAGAGCTGGGATGGCTGTAGCAGTGCTGGGGAAGAGCAGGGATGGCTATAGCAGCACTGGAGAAGAGCTGGGATGGCTGTAGTTGTGCTGGGGCAGAACTGGGATGGCTGTAGCAGTGCTGGGGAAGAGCTGGGATGGCTATAGCAGTATTGTGGTAGAGCTGGGATGGCTGTAGTTGTGCTGGGGCAGAACTGGGATGGCTATAGCAGCACTGGGGCAGAGCTGAGATAGCTGTAGCAGTGCTGGGGCAGAGCTGGGATGGCTGTAGCAGGGCTGGAGCAGAGCTGGGATGGCTGTAGCAGAGCTAGGGCAGAGCTGGGATGGCTGTAGCAGGGCTGGGGAAGAGCTGGGATGGCTGTAGCAGCCTTTCCTTGCATGTGATGGAGGAGAATGTGCTGGCTGCTGAAATAGCACCAAGGAAATGTAGGTTACAGCTTTCTGCAATAGCTCAACTGAAAACAAAACAGCAAGGAAAGCCTGGGATGGGATACCCGAGGTTAATGTGGAAAGAGCTGCTGGATGTTTGCTGTAGCAGCCGGACCCAGCATCCTAAAATAAAACCTGAAGTTATTTCATTAAAGCCCATGATGCTGAACACAGAGTACTCTGTGAGAGTTTAAATGCCAGGTGGTGTATTAAGTAAATAAAGCAGCCCTGCTGTGGGCATTGTTTCCCCAGCAGCCGGCTGTGACCAGCACGCAGTACAAGTGCCCATGTGAATCCCTGCCATGTGATGCGGCGCCGTGCCTGCCGGATGCGCTGACACCGGCTGGGAGGGCAGTGCAGGCTTTCCTGCAGCGTTATCGCGGTGTTGATAAGGGTCAGCTATTGCACGTGGCTTATTTGCATGGGTTGGCAGCTGCCCGTAAGTCATCTGGTTTGGATCATGAAAAGAAACGGGGGTTGCACGGCTGTCATGTGTCTGTACAGAGCCGTCTGAATGGAGAAAACTGATTTTCATTTGAGGGACTTTTCAGATTTGTATCACTGCACTGCAGAGTTGGCTTCTGTTACAGCTCACTGCTCCCCCGGGCCGGTGGTTGCAGGATGTCACAGCCCATTCTCAGCAGTGCTGGCACTACCGCATGTGTGCACAGCACTCCATTGGGAAGTCTTAAACTCCCATTGCTCCGCTGCGGGCAGCAGTGTTGGGATGTTAGCCAGGGGATTTGGTAAGGGGGAAGCTGCAGTCTGCCTGCACCATGTGTGGGTGATGGGTACGTGCTTTGTTCATACGCGTGTACCGGAGGGGTGCACACCTGAGCCTCCTGCTCCTTGTGTCTGTGCGGGACCTTTCCCTGTTGTGCTGCACCTGGGAAGGGCTGCCTGTCACAGGTACTGCTGTGAGCTTTGGCAGCAGAAGCTGTGGTTGTCCTTGGACTTCAGGACTGAAACCACTCGGTAAGGCAGGAAACTTCCCAGGCACTACCGGTTATGTTTCTGGATACAGTAACAAGTAAGAGCACTTTTATTTTGCTATTAACTAGCATGTTGTACAATGTTTGCTGTCAATATCACCAGCAATATGTGAATAAGAACAGCCAGCAGCCATTTACCTGCTTCTAGCTTCCTAGTTTTACCGCCATTAAGTGGCATTAAACTTCACATAATTTGCATCGATTTGCTTATGTGTCAGAATTAACGTGCTATTGTGTCTGAAGAGTGAATCAGCCTAACGAGCAGCAGGCTCAGCGCGGATCCGCTGCTGCTTCTGGCTGCTTAAAATTCAGCATCCGCAGCCTGCCTGCTTCTCTGTGCCGCTGCCAGCTGGGGAATGCAAATGAAAGGCCAGCGCTGTCCTGGGAGGGAACCAGGCAGAAAGTGTCACTTGGAGCCACTGCAAATGGAAATTCCCCTGTTTTTTTCCCATTTTCTTTTCCTTTTCCTTTTCCTTTTTCTTTTTTTTTCTGAGAAGTTTCAGTCTATATGACAGCTGAATACACCCCATACATAAACCTGGAAAGCTATTTTAGCAGGAGTGTTACTGCTATCCATGGCATTATCTGCTTGCTCTGGTACAGGACACGAGAAAACTGAAGCGTGATTCCTAGGATGTAAACTGCCAAAGTGTTTTGTTTGTCATTGCTGGTAACTTTCGGCAGCTTTAACAACTTCATCTTAAGCACATCAACACAAATGGGATGTTTGACAGCCGGTTTCTGGCTGTATCCTTTGCCCACTCGATGGGAGTGCAGCTCTTCAGAAGACCCGAGCCCACCCTTCTGCAAAGGAGCGTTCGCTCATCATTTGCAGTGTGATCTGTGGGCCCATGGGGCAGTGTTTCTTTCTGGAGAGGGGCAGATTGGAGCTCTGGGCATAGCACAGCTGATAAATGAAAGGGAGGTTTTGGCACCAGGTCAGGTGCAAAGTGCAGGTGACAGTGCTAATTGTGGGCCTCACCCAGGGATGCAGGACGGCCACCCTTCTCTTGGGAGTCCACAAATGGCCATTCGGCATTCATCCTTTCCTGTTATACCTCGCTGGAAGGCTGGTTTGCATCAGAATGCTCAAGGAGGTGGGTGGAGATTTTAACACCATGCGAAATGAAGGCTTTGTTTAGAGGAAATAGTTGCACATATCTAAAGAAACAAGTGGTAGCAGCATTATTTTTGTATCCGTGTGACTAACTAAATGCGGATTAGTGTTGCATGCTATCTTGGGCCAAAGCTGTGGGCTCTGCTGTTACAGTGGTGTTTTCTGGGGGCTCTTCTATCCAACATGTGACGTGAGTGAGATCCAAGCTGGAGCTGTGCAAATGCAGGCACAGAGCTGAATGTTGGGCTGTTGCTGCAGGCAACGCTGTCACAGGGGGAGGACAACTGGAAATCACCCCATTTTGATCAAAAGTAAGACTAGCGCTATTTAGAGTTGTTATGGTCTCACAAATAGGTTTGGAATAAGAGTAAAGGTACCCTATGTTATGTAAGTTGCTTCTTTATATACATTTGATTGTGCACTACATTCATATATTCTTATTTTTATTCATATGAATATTTGATTACACAAATATTAGGACCTATGACTCACCAATAATGAGATCACAAAGTTGTCTTCTTTTTTTTGGCGTTGTTTCGCCAGCAAGCAGGAAATGGCTGGATGAACCAGAACAAAGCAAAACTCTTGGCCTGTTATGTTTCCTTTTTCAACAAGGTTACCAACCTAACTGACTGAGGGAAGCCAGTCAATGTGGTTTTGGGGGGATTTCAGCAAAGCTTTCAGTACTGTCTTTCAGAATATCCTTTGGGCCCAAGGGAACAGCACAGAGCTGTCAGGGAAGGGGCAGCTGGGGGTGAGGGAAAGGCTCTGCCCTACAGGGCAGTGTGCATGGAATGGGTTGTCCAGGGCAGCAGGCATGGCCTCGAGTGCCGGAGCTCACGGAGCGTTGGGCACCACTCTCAGACATAGGGTTGGGTTTGGGTGCTGTTGTGTGCAGCCGGGGTTGGACTCGGTGATCCTTATGGGTTCCCTCCAACTCAGGATATTCTGTGATTCTTTGATATAAGTGGACCAAGATGATCAACAGAAAATATGGGATAAAGCCTTCTGTTGGCCAGTGACACAATAACTAATCCAGAATTTTCCCCTCTTCTTTATTTTTCTGTCTAGGACTGTTATATTAATCTAATGGAAAAAAAAAGGAAGAGCTATTTAGTTTGCCGACATGAAAATACCACACTTGATTACGCATTTCATTGTCTGATGAAAGAAACATTAGCATTAGAGATAATTACGTGCCATAACAGTTCATCTCATTATCAGCAGCAGCAGAGTTTGCAGGCAGCTTCAAAGACTATTTCTTCTGCAAAATCCTCACCCGTACTGAATTTTTCAGCTTCGTTATAGAGAAATGGCGGCTGTTTTTTAGTTCCTAATTGTTTAACATGAGATATAACCTGTATCTCATCTCCTTGATCCGTTACTTCTGTAGTAGACCGGCACAGCGACTGCACGCACATGTACCCGTATATTTACATCTATTCCATCTGTTTAGATGGCAGTTCAATAGGATTCAGTTAGCACAGAGTTCTGTTACTCCTGAAATGATTTTGTCTTGGGGATATATTGGAGATTTTCTACCTTCAATGTCACAGGCTTTTATAAAATTCTTTGTAGGGTTCCGGACTCTGAGCTGCAGCATAGCAGCAAAAAGCCTTTTGTTTTAATTATCATAAAACTTTGCATCATTTCCTTCAACCTCAGTAGTAGGGAAACATGAATAAAATAGGTACCGCAGTAATGCTACGAGGTGAGCTTTTAAATAGCAAACATGGAAACGTCTAATACATAATTTAACCCAATACCTTTCAAAACAATTATGATTTTCTGTCCACCTCTGTGCGGAAATAGTCACAGAAAATGTGGAGTTCGGGTGTGTTAGGGTGTGCCTTGCTTTGAGCACTTCTGTGTTAAGAGCCCGGGAGAAGGAGACTGTCCTAGGGATCAAAGTGCTTGCCATCTATAAAAACTCATGCCAAGTGCCCCAAGCTGCCGCCCAAGAGGAGGTTCACCATCACGGGGCGTCCTTATAAAATGGAAGGCACGCTGTCTGCAAGGAACTTTACTGCCTGTGCCGTGACACGTTTACAATAGTTCTCATGGGATGTAAGAGATGTTGCTTCCATGGTCGCCTTTGATCCACATCTTCCTGTGCCCTTCAGCTGTCCCCTCCACTTGTATGACAGCCCTGTCAGGTTCCCTTACACCTGGTAATGCTTCTGGCAGAGATTGTTAATCCTGGAAATCGTTTGTAGACTTTCTGGTACATTAGCACACAATGAACACACTCCGGCAGTAAGAACTCAAGATCTAATGGTGTTTTTCTCCCTTTTAGTGGTTTTACATTTGCATCAATTACAGCTGCCATCCACCTCAAACCCCAGACTAAGCGCTCAGGAAACATTTGTGCATCCATAAAGACACAGAAGATCAGAGCATCTTCCCCAGAACTATTCATCTCAATCTGCAAGCAAAAGCTGTCCTTTTAGTCCTTCAGCATATGGCACACTCTCCAATCTCACTAAAATCAGTGGAGCTGAGCACATCCCAAACACTGGGGCCATTCTTGCCCCTCCCTGTGCCAGTGTGCAGCAATGCCTGCAACACCCATCTCCATTGCGTTTGTGGTAACTGCTGCTTGGTTGGCAGAGCTCTAATGAAACACATGTCCCCGGAGGGCAGCTGCAATTCCAAAAAACAGCTCCATGATCAGCAGTTACTGCTGAGCTTTATTGCTTACACTCCCAAAATACAAAGTATTCTCTATAAATGCTGTTTGTGAGGCAGAATGGGGACACCGAGAGGTAATGAACACCCTTTGAGATCAATACAAGGCAGGATATAAACATTCCCAAGGGTTCATTCAGCCAGTGTTCTTGGCTCTGCAGGCATTTGATTGCAGAAGTGCTAGAGTACCAAGTGAGTGGTACTAACACACTTTGCCCTGGGTTGTGAATGAGGACCAGTGGAAGCTGTGTTTGCACCAGTACAAAGCCTTGGAACAGAGGTGTGCAGAAATCTCTGGTAGAACCTTGAAAGCTCACAATAGGAAGACAAACTAAACTTGCCTTGGAGATGCGTTATCGTGTTTTGAACCTTTGTTTGGATGGCTTGGGGTTTCCTGCTTATTGAAAGCTATCTGTCTGCTCCTTTTTGATGGTCTTGAGTCCCCTGTGGACTCATTGGTTATCGACACAGATCTCTGGGAGTACAAGAAGTGAACCCAATTCAGAGGTAACATAGGTGCCCACAGCCCACCTCAAAATCGGAAGCTCTGTCTGGCCTCAGTTTTTACACCTTTAAATCCACTCTGATTTATGCTGGCATAAGAGAATCTCCCTTTGTTTGCTGACATACACATAGATATAATCAGAAACACCGATGTTGTAATGAATTTTCTAATTGGATGTGGATGTTTGTTCTTAAATGGATAATAAAAACAGCTTAAATGATCTGTTTGATCACAACTCAGAGCTGCCCTAAGAGGGCAACCTAAAATACAGCTGGGGTAGATATGTGTGTCAAACAAAAACAGGATGCTCACAAGACAAATGATCTACTCCTGATATTGATTCTCAGCACAAGAGAAGAATAATCTTTCCCCTCAAAGGTTGCTGGAAACAAATCCAGTTTGTAGGAAGGCATTGCTGAGAGTCCTGTAGAGGGCTGAGGCTTGTGGGAAATACACCCAGTTTCTTTTTGCCTCTCCTCCTAATTTTGTTCTAGCTGCTGGCTGAGACAAAATCATCAGTATGAAAAAAAGCATGCATTAAAGCTCTTGAGCCATTTGCCATGAGATAGAGGTAATCTTGAGATTTACAGAAGCTTTAAAATAGCAACAAGAAAGTGACACCAGTGCTTAGGATCGCTTTAGAAATAAGGAAGCGGATGGGAGGTTAACAGCACAGAAATGTAGGGCTCTCTCATCTTGCACCTAGTCCTCCCTGTACATTGGCTCAGACAGATCACCCAGCTGAATGATTCAGAGTTTTAATCCCCTATTATAAATAAGGGTGAGATATACGCTTTTAGCCCAGGGAAAGGTGATACAAATATATATATATATATATATAGGTTTACTGTAAAGCTGAGATTTCTGCCTGCTTCTCTTCTGATCGTTAGTAATTATTCTTTTTTACAGCCTCTGGCCTGTCCTCTTCTCCATCTACCCCAACACAAGTGACCAAGCAGCCCACGTTTCCTCTTGAGTCCTATAAGCATGAGCCTGAGAGACTAGAAACACGGATTCACTGTTCTTCTCCTCCGGACACAGGGCAGAGATTTTCTTTGCCTCCATCCCAAAGTGCAGCCAAGCCTCCTATAATGACACCATCTCCCTGTGCTACCTCAAAACCAGTAAGTAGAGCTTGTGTCCACTTTTCCACCGGGAAATGTACAGTGTATAATTATTTCTCATACTGCAAGCTAGAGCTGGTGCATCCATCCTATGGAATGGAGTGAGGTGAGTCTGAGGTGTCCTACACCTCAGACTGGTGTCAGCTCTCAGCATTCAGCTGGCAAGGCATTAGGAATCCAGAGGTAGGAGCTCTTCTTGTGAGTTAACCAAATAGCAACCAATTTTTGCACTGTGCTCAAATGAGCTTTGCAATGGCTACAGAGTCCTG
The DNA here is from genome assembly GCA_024606505.1 of Aquila spilogaster. Taxonomy (NCBI): domain Eukaryota; kingdom Metazoa; phylum Chordata; class Aves; order Accipitriformes; family Accipitridae; genus Aquila; species Aquila spilogaster. The sequence continues at coordinate 27,883 of JANHGO010001989.1, forward strand.
CGCACATTGCTGAGATGCCACTTCAGAGAAGGATACAATTTTATTTAGGATTGTCTTTTATCTCCCTTGAAAGGAGCAGATGAGAAGGCTAGCAGCCAAGGAGAGCAGATCAAAAAGAAATTCACAGCGTGAGCTGCAGGGTTTTGAGTTCCTGCTGCCTCAGGAGTCTGACATCAATGGGACAACTGCAGTCTAATGGCACTGGTTGCTGTCACGCTGTCCGCCCCAGCTCACAGTAAAGAAGGGCAGAACTACCCGGGTATTTAAGCAGACCCCAGGTAGTAGCAGTGTCTTTGTAGGAGTGGTTTCTTTAGCTCCTGGGAATGCAGGAACTCAGCAGTTCCAGGAAAACATGAATTCCAACCTCTGATATTCTCCTCTGCAACATCTGCACTGCATGTCTTTGCCCTCCCCCTCTCTCCTCTGGCCAGCCTCAGCCTCACAGTAATCACTGTTCTCCTCTTCTGCACTCCTCTGCCTCCTGGATACGCTCAGCCAGCAGTCCCACTTCTCCTTTGTGTCCAGCACCTCCACAGGAGCAGCTGCAGCCGTTACGCCATGTGTGTCTGGGTGCTGTGACCATGTGCTCGTATAAATAATAGACATTTTCACTCATTGCTCATTACGTCCTGTTGTGTCCGAAGCTGACATCATTGTTGTAGTCTAAGGAAGCAAAATAATGACCTTTCTGTTCTGCCGCTATGCAAAAGTGAAAAATTAAAAATACTGAATAATATCAATCCTACACTCATAGTTAGGAACTCCAGCAGTAACCTTTCTCCAGACCATTCACTGCCTTTCCACGTAAGGAACAGTCTTGGGGTACGCAGGTTATGAAATTGAGGGGCTTGCAGGACACAGAGATGTCTGTGGTAGGCTTCAGTCTGTTGGTCATATCCTTGGTGTGTGAATGTGGTTTCTGTTCGGCCGCTACCCAGGAGTCTCTTGTACCTGCTAGAGCAGATCTTTTATTTTTTATTTGTTTTTAATGATTTGCTGCTTGGGACAATAAAGAAGCCCAATGCTCGGCAAGTATTTATCAACTGTTGTGGTTCTGTGTCTGTACAAGAGTCTGGATGGAAACTCAATATATTGAACTCAATTATCTACTATTCAATAGACGCAGAAAAACACATATAAGATACGTAGGATGTACAACACCTGATTTTCTTTGTTTTGTATTCTTTGTTTTTGTATTCTTTGTTTTATATCTATGTCATTTATAAGAGTGAGTGTGCAGGGCTGCAGTGAGTCGTTGGGTTTTTGTTTCACTTGGGAGCAATGTCAGCAGCCACAGCTCAGTGGGAAACAGAGCCCCACATGTTTAATTCTCAACAGAGGCCACAGTGGCCTCTTTGCACAGGAGGAGCTGCTGGGAGGGCAGGGATCCGTGCCTGCAGGAGGGTATGAAGCTGAACCCAATGGAGTTCACCCAGAACTGCTGCATCTTTCAGTCCCTCTGAGTTATTTCCCTTCGTGTTTCTTTACAAATGTGACAACACCCTGCATACTACATTTCAGACATTGCAGTTATTCTGAGTCATGGGTTAAATACTTGTTTTCATGGTGAAGATGTCATAAACAGATCTGTGAAAAGCAAGGTCCATTTCTTGTTTATTTAGATCACCGTTTCTTGGCAAAATGATTCCAAAAATCTTAAAAGCATTATAAATGATAGGATGAATGGTTTCACAGTGGACACTCTGTTAGATGTTCGTTTTAATGACGGAGAAGCTTTTATGCTGACAATTGAAACGAGAGGTTGACTCTTATCTACAAGGACTCTGTCAACTTAAATCTCATTACAATGTTTAATTAGTGATGATAATGTGTGCGATCCTAAAACTATTATAAATGATTCATGATTGCGGTATACACTGCAATCGCAAAGAGGAACTCCTGGAGCCAGAGCTGGAAGTATTGCTGAAAAAACCCAACAAATGGACCAGTGGATGAGTATAGGAGCGTGTAGCACCAGGACTTGGAACTAATCTTAGCCCATTTTTACAGCCACCAGTATTTGAAGCCGACTGTGTACTTGTTTTTCAGGCATCTGCGTCTGGGGCAGAATGGTTAAATGGTCTGAATGGTTAAATCTGCTCAAAGATAGAGAAGAGCAAAAATAATTGTTTCCCAGCAGATGTAATCAGTGCTTTTGCCTTTTGGTAGCAGCCAGAGTGTACCTCGCTGTGATTTTTAACCCTTTTATTCTGGTGAGGGAAATGAACAGCAGGAGACAGTCCCTGACAGAGGGAAACACTGCTGCTGCAGGGAGCATCTCAACGCAGTGCACGGACCTCAGCAGTCAGCCATGCTAAATGGATGTCTGCGATAATCACTCAGGCCTGGATTTATCCCACCTAACTTTAGAAACCCGTCTGAGCTGCTTATGTTGGTTGTCTCTGTATCTCAGAGAGGATAAATCAGTTCCTCAGTGGGTTGATCAGCACTGTGCCCCGCTCACAACCGGAGGGACTCTGGGTGCTGCGTTTCTGACCGCGGTCTTTCTGCTGGGTGCCCAAAGCAGCCGTGTGAGGCCATGGCAGCAGCTCTCGCAGGCGTCCCCCTGGCTGCGGAGCTGTTCCTGGTGGTTGAGTTAGGAGGTTAGAATGAGAAATCAGCTGATAAGAGATCAAAGCTACGCCAAAAGATCAGCGTGCCCCACATGAAATAGGGAAGGAGAGACTCGATTTTTTGCTGTACAGTTCATGACTCCGTACTTTGGCCTTGTGTTGTTTGGACTGTGTAACCTTCAGGCAGTTAAGTGGTGAATGATAACTCCCCTCTAATGCGACATTACTAACCGTGAAAGGAATGCAGAGAGGTTGCAAATTCAGTAACCGACACGTTTTCCCTGTTCCCGCTTTGCCCCATTTTGAGGAGGAATGCAGTGTGTTGAGCTCAGTGTGGTTGTATCCTTCTCACTTCGTGCTTTCTTCTTCCACTGATGCATAAGGCACTATGAAAATAGCAGTACTCAGTCTCCTGCAAACACACGCATTTTTGTGGTACATCATTTCCTGGCCTTTATGAGTTTCCTCTTTCTCTACATGAGAAGAGTCATGGCCAGAGTACAATGCCAGCTCCAAACGGAGTTCTCTTCTGGTGAAAAACAGGAGCGGGGCTCCCTCTGCTCAGAAGGGACAAAAGCAGTACATACTCACAAACAGCCTCTTCTATACGGTGAACCACTGCTCTCTAACGAACTTCCGAGCCTAATAACTTCCCAGAATTTTCTTCAAAAGAGAGTGTCTCAGGCAGAAGACAGTCTGAGACCTCCTCTGAGCCTGTGTCAGCACATCCTCTCCAAGCCACACATGTAGGACGCATGAGAAACTGGAAGACACAGTCAGCACCCATTTGAAACAGTCACCGCTGCTCAGCACATGGAAGAGAAGTACAGTCTGCAACCAGGCCTCCCCCTTCCAGTGGCAGACACACAGAGGGGAAGAGAAAATGGTTTCTGCAGCTACCTGCTTGTTCAGCAGCAGCATTTCCCTGCGAGGCTGTTCGTGCCGTTTCTCAGCCAGAATGTAGTAAACTCAAAAACAGGGCTGTTAACTTGCTCGGCGTGAAAGACTCTTACATCACACCCTGCTGCTGGCAGGCAGCCTGGGAACCAGGATGTGTGCAGCAGGTCCTCCCGTCTGGCTCTCCCCAAAAAGCCGTGCCACCTATCAGAGCGCCGTGATCACGCTGGCTGATTAAAGAGATTTAAATCGGATGAAGAGAACAGAAAACGCTCTTTGATTCTGATGTTGCCTTAAAAAAAAACACAATGCAGGCTGGGAGAAATGGAATCCAGTCTGCAAATGTGCAAGAACTCTCTATTTCAGCATTCGTGTGGTTTAAGGAAGTAAATGAGTGCCAAGGCATTACTGTGATTCAGCTTTGATTTATACCACAGTAAACTGATCACGGAACCTAGAGCCAGCAAGGCTGTCATTTACCAGTGAGAAA
>JANHGO010001990.1:0-31837 GCA_024606505.1 Aquila spilogaster
AAATGCTAAGAAATTCATTGACTTTTTAAAAACCAAAAAAAAAAAAAAAAAAAAGCAACAACCACAGCATATTTAGCTAATATTCAGCATTACAGTGATCTTTCTCTCTTCATGGTTGTTAAAAATGAAATGTTCCTTCCAAGATTAGCTGCCTCCTGTTTAGCTGAAAACTGAAAAATATTAAGATGGCTTAATTTTCTTGTTATCACATACTCACATTCTGACATTGCTTTTCAGTACTTCATAGAAAAAAAAGTGTGAATTTCAACAGCTTTTCTTAGGCTAGACTGGACTCTCATTTCCATTTGTGCAAAATGAGTTGTCTTCATAGTTTCTAGGGGTTCACCAAGATGCACCTGTAATCAGAGTTTGGGATATTGACTTGAGAAGCGGCTGTGGGGTTATTTTATCCTCTATTTTGAGTAGAAAACATAGGTTTTGATTCTGGGACATAAGAAGCCGCAAAATTAATTCAGCACAGTTTTTAAGCACTTGCTTAAACAGATCTGTTTGGTTCATCATTTTATTCTATATAACTGACAATGTTCTGGACTGAATTAGTCGGGGAATTCTAGAAGTGAGCCTGAACTCCACTTCTAAGAACACAGTGAGTTCCCTACGAGAGAACATCAACAAAGGTTTTCCTCAACATTGTCCCCACGTGTGTAGAATACTCACGTACAAGAGTGATTTTTGTATATATGCATTATAGCCTCATGGTACGTATATGAAGCCTGAATAGATTTGGAATAAAATTGCCATTTGTAAGCAATCAAAAAATAAGCATCATATTAAATTAAATCTGGTAATAGAACTAGCATTAATCAATATGAACTCACAGAAGCAAGATTCTATTTAATTAATTTGATATACTTTTTGATCAGATTATGGGTTTGACTGATAAAATGTAATGGAATTGCTGTAGTTTATTTAGCTTTCCATCAGACTTCTATTCATACTAAATACTACTAAATGATTGTGACATTATCAAAGTATTGAAAAATTTCAGAGTAAATACTTTTAAAAAGTTGAAGAACTCACAGGAGTTTGGAAACTTAATTTTTATAAGTCCTCATATGATAACATGGCAGGGTCATATTTCATGCGAATCAAATTTCACCAAGGATTTGCATGTATGTGCATAGATTCCTTACCAAGACAGCAGGTTGAGAGTGTGAATTCACATTCATTCCCTCCCTGATTCTGATACTTCATTTATCTGATGCACAGAGCTATGGAAGAATAGAGAAGCTGATACACAGCAAACACAAGTCCTGCAATTGTGAATACAAGCAGGAGGAGGCTGAGAGGCTGTGTGTGTACCTAAGTGCATATCTTTACTGGTTTTGTTTTAGTTATTAAAATTACTATCTACAGCTTTTGCTTTATTTATTAAGCTGTTGTTATCTCAATTCATGAGTGTTCTCACTTTTACCTTTCTGATTTTCTTCACCATCCCACTGTGGAGGAGTGAACAAGAGGCTGTACGGGCCTTAGCTGCCTATCAGGGTCAAACCACAAGAACAGAATAAAGCGTACATCAGAACAAATATTTTACATTTGGCAGCTCTGTATTTGTTTTATTGTTTGCCTGATCTCTTGTCACTAAATATTTTTCAGGAGCCATACCATAGCAGGCAAATTCTAACATTGGCCGAGCAAGGTGTTTCTGAGTAATCAGAAAGGTGTTATCACTTTCACCTGGATGTGAAATGTTTTTCCTGTGGAAACTGCAGAATTGAAATGTTCTGTGGAGAAAGCTCAGTTTAACCATCTTGTGAAAGAGCATACACTAAAGTGTGGCTAAACTGGGCTAGCACTGGGTATACGTCACAGAATCCTGCTGTTTGTCCATACAGCTTGCAAACCTGGAACACATTATTTTGATTCTTAAGTGAGCTATCTCACTGGGTTCCTTTGCCCCTGTTCTATGTTCCTGTGCTGGGAAATCTCAGTGAGAATATGGGTGCACTTGTCCTATAACTTGTGAGCAGGGTGTTCAGTGCAACCTGGGCATGCTGTTGCTGCTGTGCATCTGCAGCTCAGACAAGGACAGGGAGGATTGTGCATTTTTCTCTGTTCTTTTTTGCAGCCATCAGTGTTGTTGACTGCATGCAGCTGAGTCCATCTGTGCCTTGGCTGTGAGTTCAGCACACCTTGACTGTTCATGCACAGTTGTCATTTCTCTGAAGTAACCAGAAATTCTGGAAAAGTGGTGAAGTTATTTTTCCATCCAGATTCAATTTCCAGATGGTGCCAGACGACATGCTTGGCACAAAATGGCCATACCTCAAGCTCAGGGGACTGGAACAGGTCAGCAAGTTTAGTATGCTGGAGACTAAATGGAAATCTACTGCCACTGGCTAAAATTTTCACATTTTTCCATCACAATGAGATTTTCCACCTATGCCTGGTGAATTTCACTGCTGTACATCAAGGTTTGGTAGCTTTTCAAAGGGAAAAGTTGGATAACAAAGGGTCATATTTCCAAACCAATCATCTAAAGATATTAGCAAAAGTAAAAGCGAGGTATCATTCTAAACCAAAATGGATTTTTAGATCTATGAATATTCATCTGTTTAGGTTTTGTTATGATTTGAGTTTGAATAAGTTGTTTAAATACAGATGATATTTAGAGGACTGATATTCAATTTCTTCACCATTTCTACTACATCACACAGCAAACAGTTTTTTTCTTGTTTAGGTGGTCTCCAGCTCTTGTCTTTCGCTACATTTGAAATACTGTCTTTTCAAGTTCCTTCTACAAGCTTTTATCATCATATGTGGGAAACAGAAAAAAAAAGAAAAAGAAAAAGAAAAAAAAAAGCAATCAAGTACATTGCTATAAGTTGTAACTTTCAAAATTAGAGCTGTGCTAATTGTAATCAATGATGAGAAGATGTAGCAGTTTTAAGTTGATGTATCATTAAGATGTTCAAGAGATTTATTGTGTGAGAAAATTAAAGCAAATTCTGCTTTTAGGTCATCATCCATGAAAAGCTAATTTTCTCCAGATCTCCTATGTACACACTCAGATGCTTTCATGAAGCTGTACTGCGTGATTCACCTAGCTCGTGTTCAAGAAAAACAGCACTGCTTTTCTGTTGGCATTTATCACTGCTATGCCCCATTTCAGTGAAAGTGACCAGTTTCAGGAGATGACTTCAATCTCCATACATAAACATTTGTCATAGTCCTTCTGCAATTTCCATTTCTTTAAAATGTGCCATGATTTACAATACTTGAAAAAGATGGCAAAGCTAATGAGAAGAATGCATGAACTACCTGGCTTAAATTCAGCAGGTTGTCAAACAGGATTATCCTTTACACAATAGTTCAATCAGACACTAAGGGCTAACGCTTTTTACTTGATTACATGGCTATTTTTTTTGCATACAATTACACCCCAATCTCAAGAAAAAGTGTCCGTTCGGCAAAAGGGTACTGCTGAGGATGCCTGATCAGTGATTATAGTTTTAAAAATAGTCTGATTTAAGACTAATCTAGATTATCAATAGGTATAGTAACCGTAATAACTCCAGTCTAAAGTAGAGAAAAAGACACAGCACAGAAAATAATATTGTACTATTTTCTCTGTAACTGTACCCCCAGATTATTAAAACATATTACTTGCTAAAACAGCACTAGATTCTAGTGATAATGAGGGAGAAATTCCAGGAATCTACATTTTAACACAAGTACACCTGCAAAGATTGGTAAGAATTTTGCTGTACAAATAACATTAGGAGAAATAATTTTTTAAAGCACTAAAAGTAGTGTGTTTTCATTCTCGTTTGCATTTCACTAATATTGTTTCTTCTGGTGCTTATAAAAACTATTTTGGAAAAGGACCACACCTCAGCTGTGGTGAATTTCATCAAGATTCTTTTCCTCTAAGTAATCCAAGATGTTCAAGGTCAGAGAAATTTTAAAAATATATAATCTCATCCAATGAGATTTTTCAAAGAAATTTCAGAGATTTCATGAAGTTTGAAGACTACTTCAGCCCCTGTACTTGTGTTCTTTCAATCTAACAAAAAATATGGCAGAGACCACAGTTTCTGTAATCATACAGGCATCCTCCAAAAAAGTCAAGGGCCTAATAAAATGAATAAAGTGACATCCTGCTGCACTTTGGTGTTGCTTGCTGTGAAGCAGTTTCTCATAAATGTGAACTAAGCTGTTTCTTTAAAAAACATGGAGGGAATTATTTGATTTATAGGAAACTATAAGATCTATATATAAAATCTAATCAAGAAGTCAGAATTTGCCAACAGGTGTTAGTACATAGGTATTCCTGTCCTAATTACAATTTATTCAAAGAAGCAATCTTACATCAGTTGATTAAGGCTGAGCTGGGCTAAAGAGAACTTGATTATTCTTAAAAGTGTTAATGTTTTCCATGGCCAAAATCAGTCTGTGAAACTCACGGTTAACTCACTGAAAGGAAGAAAGTGGCAAAGAAGAATCCCAGCTTTTTTTGTGAAGGTGGAAGTCTATGATATTTCTCCTTGAGAAAGTAGACTGGGAACAATAAACAAACTGTAACAGACAGAATAGTGTGGCTGAAACATTATTTTTCCTACCTGTTATCTGATTCTCTTTATAGCTCTCTAAGTGTCTCCTTTGGGATTAAAGAAAAATGTATCTCCAGATCTGTTCTGGGAGAAGACACAACAGTTTACACTGCTGGGCTGGGACATCCAGTCTAGCACAGGGATGACTGAAAATGTTCCTGAGCTGCAACTGTATATATTTCAAAAACGTTTTGATGATGTATGAGTTTGTCTAAATGACTGTCCATTTTGTGTTAATGCAAACTATTCCTGCACAGGAAAACTAGATAGGCAACTCAGGGAATTCTGCAGATTATTGCCGTTATACATTAATTACAGTATTTGACTGCAGCATTTGAACTCGTATAAAATTGGACAGAAAACATTTTCTGGCACTGAAGCCCACTGTAATGTTATAGCTACATCTCTACAGTTACAGTCACTTGTACTCTGTCAGAATAAATGAATCTTTGTAATGGGAAAGGCCCTCAGACTACAGGAACTACTGAACAGTGCCTAAGTCTTAGCCTGTGCTAGTCCTAATCAACATAATACAAAACCATTTTGAGGATAATACTGATATTTTGAATTATCATGGGACAGTGCTCAGTTCTGATGCATAAGCCCCATTTAGTTTATTAGCAGATACAAATACAAAATAAATCCTTTGTAATAGAAACTCCTCCTGACTACCTTATTACTAACTTGGAACTGATTCCTAAAGGTCAATGCTTGCAAAGTCTGGTTGAGAACTGGAAAAACTGCAAAACAGATATTGCCTTCAGCTTTTTCATACCTTGTTTTCAAACTCTGCTCCAAGAAGATCCCAGTCTTGCTTATTTATTACTTATCACTATATCTCTCATCCAGGTAAATGCTTCTCTACAAACTGAGAAGCATTCATCAGTCCACGTCTTTAGCCTGACACAACAATCACATATCAAGTGCCTTAGCTGGAGTCTTTGGTTAAAATTCTACTACTCATCCTTAACACGCCCTGGAAAGTGGTGTAATGAGGGTTCAAGTACAGCTACACGGTACCTGCAGCAAAATTCTTTTTTTTTTTTTTTCTTTCTTTTCTCTGAAAATATATCTGCATTTGAAAATTATTTATGTGTAGCTATATCTGTGAATTCAGTGGCCAGGACTTAACTATGTCTGGAGGACTGGAGTATATCTGAAGTATATCTAAGACCTTCATTTGTGGCTATGTATGTTAATTGGTCATATATTAAAATACAAAGCCAGGCATCTGCCCTCATCGAGTAACATTTTCTTCGGGAGTGGTATAAAGGAGTATTTAAGCAGCATGCCACATCCCAGCTGGGGTAGCCTTTGTTATACCCAAAGAACCACCAGGGAATACAGCTAGATATGAGCATTTCCTCTGGTTAAAAATGAACTTCCTAAAGATGTCACTGTGAAGCTATCTTTCCTCCAAGGATTCTTTGAAACACAAGTCTTCAGAAGATCAGTTCTCCACCTTTCTCCCTGCTACTTCAACAGGACTCGTGTTCTGGATCAGAAATCCGTATGCACAAAAATTATTTGGAAAACTCCAGACAACATACGGCCATTAAACAGCATTTGATAAATGCAACCTCTTTAAAAGCTGTTATTCAATAAATCCTTGCTGCAAGTATTAGCTTATTTTTTTTCACCCTCTGAACAGCTGTTCCCCTAGGCCTTAAAAATACTACTGAAAGATTTTATGTGATTCATGCATCATACTGCGTTTGTGCAGGATTAATTTGTATGAGGTGAAATTGCAGGCCTTCTGTGAGCTGGAGGTCATTTCAGATGAAAACTTATAGCACAGTGCCCAGATATGAGGGCTGCACACTTTTTATTTTTAATGAACGCACTAGATTCCACAATTGAGCTCAGTAGGAAGAAAGATTTTGCGCTGATTTCAAAACTGATTGCACCTCTGTGTGTTAGCTCACATAAATAACTATGTTCTTCCCACGACATGACACATATCTGAGTAGCGTATCATCCCTTATCTGGGCACAGCACTCTGGCACCATCGTTTGGTGATGTAATGTAGTTCTGAGCTGTGTTAAGCAATTTTCTGGAGATAATGAATCTCAGGCCAGAACTTTATTGATGTAACGCTTTTCAGCTTCTCATCTCTGCAGAAATTACTCCACTGGACATGGCTTCTTTCTTAATCCAGAGCTAACAGTAGGACTGGAAATCCTGTAAAGGGACTCAAAATGACAGTGCATACAGAAATTAAGTCCACTTTGGCAGGACTAAGTTTGTGCCGTATGTGAGAGAACCATCCTTGCAGATAGCAAGAGTTTAGTCCTGAGATACTTAGGCTTCACAACCCAAACTTGTAGCTCATCTAAGCTAGTTCCAAGCCAGATTGAGCCTAGCACACAGGAACCAGTACAGGACTCTGATGTCCCAGGCGCATTTTCACATCTTTATAGAAGGAGTACAGCCAACTGCAGAGCCTACATGCTTGTGAGCTGGCAGGATGTCAGGGTCTATATTCATTTCTAAGCCTTTTGGATTTCACTCCCTGCACCTCTTCTGTTTTCTGGGATACAAGTCTCAGTCTCATAAACCAGGGATCTGAGGCTTCACCTTACCAAACTCACAGTTCTTCATACATCCTTTCACACCACTGCAGCTGTTTTGAGCTTCCTGATTAACCCAATCTGACACCACAATAGGCTAACAGAGGTAAGACTTCAAAAGTTTCTGAATTATAGTCATTCTTGCTTTTAACAGTGCTGGATGGCCTCAAGTTCTTGATGCTGCTTTGACTTCAACCCTGGGGTAGATTCTGTGTATTTTAACAGTACAGAGTGAAAGATGATTTTTCTGACAGTGAAAGTTTTCTTCTCACCCCTGCCTCTCAGAGTCCTCCCTCACAGCCCACCAAATAGCCTGCAGAGAGTATCTGCTTTCACTGGCACTCACTGAGCTGCACAAACCCACACTTCCAGTGGGTCTCCAGTCTCTTTAGCTGGCTTTATGTAGGGGCAGTGAAGTGGCTCTTGCAGGCTCTGGTACTGTCTGGTGGCTGAGGGACCAAAAGAAGCAACAGTCTTTCTCATTAAAAGTTTTCCTACACTCTCTCTGTTGAAAGTCATACTGGCTAAAAGCTGATCTTGTCATAGCCAGTGTACAATGCAGTTTGTCAACAGGGAAATAGCATGCAAAATGGAGAATAAAGCAAAGAAAGAACTCAATTTTATATAGATGTTTGACAACTTGTACTTGAAACTTGTATATTTATTTTCTCTCTTCTACCACAGGTAATCCACTCAGTGTCATTTAAAGGCACATATTGCCTAGCCTCAGCTGCTGAGAGTTTTTCCTTTTTCTATTGCATCTCAGAGCATTGTACTAGCCAGTAAATTACATCAGGCAATAATTACCCTGTTAGGAGCTTTCAAGTATCTATGCCATCTCCATAAATCAAAGAGAAACACAGAGAGACCCCTGTCCATATTTAACGTATTGTTAAAGAAATAATATAGGTTCAAGAGCAGCATTTAACAACTGGAAGAGTCAGAATGACTAGTAACAGGGGAATGAAGAGAGTTTTATCTTGCCTCTTGCTTTAAAGCAAACTTGCCCAGCAAATTTTTGCTTTGCTTGTCAAAAATAGCTTCCATTAAAGTCAAAGCAGCTTTGTGCTGTTTCTGTTACAGGATGCGCGTGGGAGCCCCCAAGCAGTCCCTCTGATTGGAATGGGACTACGAAAATGAGAGTAGAGACTTTGTTTGATGTATTAAATGTGCAGGTAGGGATTCTTATAAGCTCAGGTGAGGAAAATACTGTTTTAAGTAAGTGCTGGCTAAGGAGTGGTTAGACCTCCTAGCAGTTATGCTCTGCATGTGGAAAGGCATACAGAATGGAGCTGTTTGTTTTTAAAAGCCTCTTTCATATTCCAAAGACCTACGGTATTTTTGAAAAAAAACTTCAGTCTATTGAGTGTTCTAGATACTGTATGGATTCTGATGATCAAGAGGTATCATGGGAGAAAAGCTCAGACATAACACCTGTACCATTGTGGTGCTGATAGTTTCTTTGGGAGCGTTTCTTTGGGAGCATTTCTTTTAGCCACATGCATGAAAACCAGTATTAGAGTGTAGGAAAATGCTATAGAGAGAACTTCCTTGCATAGAAGAGTTAAAACAATGCTGAATATCTTTCACAAGCTCTAGGGGGTGTATAAAAGATGTAAATTATTTAAAATTACAGCAAACCCATTTGCCTATATGAGGTTACACCTGAAGTGGAACTGCTGGAAAAACAAAACAAAACAAAACACCTGACCTGGGATATACTTCCAGAGCTCTTTCCCCACGCTCTCAAAAAGAAATCAGAATTTTGATACTGTTCAATGAGGGATGGAAGTAAATGTATGTTGGATTGCTTACAGCAATGTTTTTCTGTTCATAAGGCCTTTATTCCATTTATTTAAACTTATAAGTGCTTCAGAATTGATGGCTTTTAAATATGCGGTTTTCTTGAGAGTGGTGGCAAAAAAATTTTGTGAAGGGATTAATTATGAGAGCAGACTTTTTCCTGTAACATTGCACACCAAGTTGACAAGTGTGCATTTTTTACTTTATTTTATTATTTTATTTTATTTTATTATTATTTTTAAAAAGGGCCTTCTGTCAAAACTAGTTTTCCATCTGACAGCCTCAGATGCATCACTATGAACCCCAAGTTGATATTGCAACAGAGAGGAAATAACAGAGGAGCCTCAGTCTTGCTTTCATTTGGATTATTATCTTGAAGTAGATATGAAGTTCACACCAAATTTTGCATCTGTTAGGAAAAGCTCTGTTTATTTTTGCTCTCTGTTACCTACATTAGGCAAAAACTCCTGCTTTCTCTACAGAAAGTGTTGCGTAAGTAACTTCATGTGTCATTTTAACAACCAATGTAGTTGCCGAGTTCTGATCTGTCTTGCAAAAGTAAATCTTCCCTAAATAGCATGTGCACATTTTCCTGACATAGGCTTGCAAACTAATTATAGTGAAAAAATAATTGTCATGTTATTTTCAAAGATTAAGGGCTAGATCTCAATAAAACAAAAATTGTTTGTTTTACGTTATCCGTGTTATTCCTTCAGTTTGGGTTTTGTTTCAGTCGCATTATTCTTCCAGTTTCTGTTAATTAGAGTTCTTCCTTTCCACCTGCAGTCCTGTGGTCCTGGTCATTACATTTGTATCCTATCTGGCTACCTGGTTTGCTTCTTTGCTTTTATCATTAATGCTTAATAAATTTATCTTCTATACTTATAATCAGTGTGACAGTCTCACTTGGCACCCTGAATGGTTTATAAACAAGCAATCTTCTAATTGAAATTGCATAGCAAAATAAGTCTAAAACAATTTATATAACCATGATATGTACAGGGAGTATGACCTCTGAAGATAAATTAGGAAATAATGATGATATTAAATTATTTTTTATATTCAATAGATCTTTGTTAAGGTCTGGAGCAATTCCAGTTTTAATCAGTTTCTGTGCAGGATAAGCAAGTGGGATTCCTATGCTTCTGGAGAAAATAGATACCATTTATTATTATATGTTAATTACATAGGGCTTTCTTAGGCATCTGCAATTGCTTTCCCCAGTAAACAAAGTTTCATGCAGTGTAACTCTGATCACTCTTTTATTGGAATACCAGATATTTATCGACAAAATCCATATGAAGTATTGCAGAATGTGATATAGCTAAATATTGAACAGAGCTTTCACTTATCTATGCTTATGCTAATTAACTTCCAAGTGTTTGGACATGCACTTGCTCAGTGAGAGAAATCAAAGAAATGGCAAGCGGTGGGCAGCTCCCTCCTCTGCCTCCACAAAATCCCTTTGACCAAGGCACAAAGCCTATAGTTGCTGTTCTCTAGACTAGGATGTTATGTGGATTTTTCAGCCCCGTTGCAGTTTTCATTCGGACATTGATTACGGCTTGTCAACCCTAAGAACTCACTTCTGCAACATAGCAGGGACCTTTCCCATGTGCCTTGCAGGTAAACTGGGTTATGAAGACTGACAAACTGAACAGTCTTGTCCCTAACCCATCTCAACTGTGCCATCTGCAAGATTTACAGAATTCTGTGTGAATTATTTTTAAACATTTGGCTCAGGATTAAAACTTTTAACTTATGTGGTGTGATAGGATTAAACAATTTTCATGTTTTGAGAGGCTGTAGATAATAACATCTCTGGAATTATGGCTTGCAAATATGATATGTTGATTACTAATAACCAAGTAGCTAGGATACTGCCTCTTTTGAAAATAAAGCACACATTAAGAGTCTTTATGTTTCAGCCACTTGTTGGTCTTTCATAATTCTTTTAATGGTCCTGAATCTTTTAGTCTTTTGTTTGCTACATCCAACCTGACACAGAGCTTTATTTAGATAGTAATGAGTGTCCCTCTCCCCCTGTGAAAAAAAAAAGACCCATTTATGTCTGCATATGAGCAGTTCTGAAGGTGCTGATGAACCTATGGCAGTGCTGTGGCAGCACTGAGGCAGCAGCAATAAATGTCAAGTTGCAACTGCTCTTTTTTCTCATCTTTTGAGAAGTGCATCCTGATTAGTTCATAGTAATTGTTTTTCTTATTTAACAGGCACACCGTTCAGACACTGCATTTCTCTTTGTGTATGGTTTCCCACCTTTCTTCTACCAGCTTGAATTTCGTTCAGCTGATGTTTCTTTAGGATAAATAAATTACTGTGACAGGTGGGAGCCTGGTTTATTTTAATCAGAAAACTGTGCTTCTTTCTTACTCTGCATTTGTTTTTCCATTTCTGCTTTCAAGTGCCAAAACATTGTACAATTTCCAGAAAACAAGTTCGTTTTAGAAAAATCACTGTCTTTCTAGTGGCAAGCTCCCTGAAGGTGTAGATTAGGGTAAAGAGCGGCAGATCAGGAACAGAACGCTGAATGAACTAGCATAGAAGTTACCTAGAATTTCAGTTGCTGGTGGAAATTACAGGTAAAAGAGGACTCTGCTATTTTGTGAAAAGCCCTCCTGCCCAAATTAAATGTACATCAAATGGCCACCAGAATGGTGGATGAACAAGCCCCACATATCATGGTTTTTATCTCTTTTTGGAGGTAATTTTTTGACTCCAGTGACAGATGTCACACATTTCAGAGTTTCTGAAAATGGTGGCTTGTAAGAGATGGCCAAACAAGTTAATGCACATGTTTTAGCACCCAACAGAAAAATATTTTTTTTAAGACTAAGATGAAGAACATCAGAGACATCTGTATTGTGTTCAGAAGCTAAAAAATGAAACTCCAGAAAAAAAAAAAATCCATCTAGCATTCTTCTTTGAGCCCTACGCATTCCTCCATACACAACCTGATTCAAGGAATCCACTTTTTGCCATCCTGATATTCCCTCAACGCCACTGCCATGACTTGGTCTGAAAGAAGAGAAATGGGAGGAAAGTAATTGTACGATTTCCTCAGCATAGGAATGGTGGAAAGGCTCTACTGATATCCGAAGCCTTCCTTAGAGTTTTCAAAGGGAAGGCACATCAGTGTAGGGTAATAAAACAGTGGATCATTGGACAAAGAATTTAGAGTGGCTTCTAAGCTGTTTTCATTTATTTCAGGTACACAGCAGGCATTTGTTATGAAAAACTGTATGTAAAAAACATATGTATTAAACCATCCCATGATCAAATCCATTCCTCTTCTGTAGTAAAGATTCTGGGGAATGGTGTTAAGGACAATATTAACTGAATAATATTTCTATAGAAAAATCTAAAATATCCGTTAAATATATATATATGTATATACATGTATATTTCCCCTGCCTTGTCATCTTTAGAAATCCTCTCACAAGAGAAAGTCTAGAATTTCAGGCACACAGCTTAATGAAGGAAACTTTCTCTTGGACATGTTTAAGATGATTTTTCCTCTTTAAGAGGAAATGTTATTAGTATTTTTAAGATTGAATTCCTCATTAGCGTGTCCTATTTTTACAGTTTTTATGCCTATTCTAAAAATACAATTTTTTTTAACGGTGTACCCAAGATGGTCTGCAAATGGATTTTTTTTTAATCTATAATTAACCTACTACTTCTGAACAACTAAATTATACACATTTACTTCATTCCATAGTATTTATCTTCTTCTGAGACTTCCTTGAAAAATATATATATATAGATATTTCTTGGGATACTGTTATGTTCATTTTAAAGACAGAAAAGACAAAAAGTGGAAAGCTCAAGATCTAAGATGAATAAAGAGAGAGCACAATCTACTTTATTTTCCAATGAGCGCCTTTTCTACAGTGTGAAACATCAGACTTTATTACCATTTTCTGCAATTATACTTAATTGAATAAATAAGGAAGAAGAAGATTATTGATTAGCACGGCAAAAGTCAATTTTTTTCAGTCAGCATGGCTTTCTTCTAGACAGGAAATATAGAGCAGAAACAATGAATAACTACATTAAAGACACAGCCAATTCTGCAAGTAACCTCCCATAAGTGAGGTTTTAAAGCAAAAGAACAATTTGAAATGTTATGAGTAATGCTATGCAGACTACCTTATTGGCAGGAGAATCTTTGACTTTCAGATGTTTTCAATACTTTTTTTTTTATTTTTTGCATGACATCTGCAAAACTAGGTACTAAGATCATTATTAAAAACCAATCAGTATAAGGATGAAAAATCATCTGAGCATCTCAAACAATGTCTTGTTTATAGACAGCTGTTAACTATAACATTGTTTCTAATCCAACAAGTCTGTAATGAAAATAATTAATCAGTCATTCAAATAAAATACATTTTTACCATATTAATTATCTTTTGATTCTCTTCAAAGAGCATCTTGGAGTTTCCGATTACTGTCCTGTTCTAGTTTTGTTAGAAACCCAGTTCATAAAGGCACATGAATAGTCAAAGATTTCTGAAACTGTTTCCAGTGTAAACAGCTTTTCAGTATGCAGTGTTCAGTAAATATTGATTTTGTAGCAATTGCTTTATATAAAGGTAGTAACCCCTTTAAAAATGAGTACTCTCAGGTTTGCACAGATGTAGATGAGATTGTTCTAATCTTACAATGTGTACTGCCGTAGAACGCAGAATTCTTGGCATTTTAAGTCATATACACAGCAAAATATATATCTGTACACTGTAGAGAGTGCAGCTGTTGTTAATGTGTTACAAAACTGTCCAGTCTCTGATGAATACTGAACTATTCTCCACCAGTCAGACTGCATGTTTACAATACTCAATACATCTGGCTGACTTTAATTGCATTAGCTTTGCTGCACCAGAGGTGGCATAACTTTCATGCGAGCTAATTAGATTTGCTCAATTTAAACAGACACATTAATGCAGCTCAGCAAGGCTCAATTAAATCTGTTTTCAAAGCAAAGGCACAATGTGAAGCATTATGGGTAATGCTATGCAAATTGCCATATTGGCAGAGAAGTTGAGTGAGTTGTTTGCAATGCCTATTGGCACAAAGTAAGTTTCTCCAGTTAGACTGCAAAGTCTAAAACAGCAAGACATGTGTTCTATGCCCTTGTTCTTGGGGCTCTTCAAAATGGTGCATCTGCCTTCCCAAGCAAAGGAATTGATTAGTGACTTTGTTTAGAAAACTGATGTCTTAGATTTCATCCTAACCTTTGTGACCACTGATTTGTATTTTATATGCTTTCCCTTAGTGAAGCAACAGCAGAACCTAATAATAATACATCTTCATAATGGGATTTCAGAACAATTGCACGTTCCTAGTGTTTCAAACTTATTATACTTAGCATCCCTTTTACCTTTTGCCAGTGCTTGAGTATACCTATCTCTCATTTCAGCTTTTCTGTTATGTATTGAGACACAAAACGCTTAGCCTTGCAGGTTTACTTGTAAGAAGTGAAACTTGATGAACAAGACACTTGTATTTTCTTTCAATTCTTTCTTACAGTTTCTTTCACTGTACAAAGCTTTGAAAATATTTCCATCCAATAGTGATGCCACGTAGAGCACATAAACTCAAGTCTGTCTTTCTTATAGCCCAGCAGAAGTAGAAGATGGATTTTAAGCCTTAAAGCCTTAAAAAAGCCTTAAAAAGCCTTAAAAACTGTGATGGGCTCATCCTGCTCTTGGTGTTTGTTTTTCTGTTTTGTTTGCTTATTTATCTGTTTATTTAATTCATACTGTAAGACAATTTCAATTTACTGTAATTATCATAATAGTTTGAGCATTTGAATTAAGTAATTAAGCAAGCTTTGATTTTCCTTTCCCAGTTTGATGATTTATCCTGGGATTTCATCTTTTCTAAACAACCATTACAGTAGGAATGTAATCCCATTCTAGTCCAACATACCATTTAAAAAAAAAATAATCATTTGGTATTATGGATTATCTCTCACAGTTCTGTATTTCCAGTGCTCAGATTTTAGCTGCTGTTGAACTGTCAATTTCTTGAAAAAAGAATGCATTCTCTTTAAGTCTAAATGTTAAGGGTTAATGAAATAAAAACTTAATGGAATTTAAATTTAAAAACATTAAAAATGAGAAAGAGCATGAAACTCAGGAATCAGCTGAGTTCATAGGCTCTGTACTAAATATTCCTGAATTTTGGGTGATTCAATTCAAAAGGTCTAAATTTGTTACAATATATTTTATCTTTCTATCTAAAATGTCACAGTTACTAACAATAATAGGCTTTTACAAGGCCATCACAGAGTATGTGAAACCTAACTTCAAAATATGAGTTTTCTCATGCTCTTGACTACAGTCATACTGAAATAATTTCAGAGAGAACAACTGAGGTAAAAAGTTTAATTACACTTTATCTTCTTAATTCTAAACTTGACAACATTTAAACTATGTAACTTCTGAACAAAACATGACCTTTAACTAAGTAGTCCCAGTTGGAAGTATTATAATTATAATGCTTATTTATTAATATGACTGATAATGCATAAAAATACAGTTGTAGTTATAGAAAAGTCAATTAGTGCAACACCCTAGAGGACACAATTAAACGGATAAAATTCAGTAATGATGATAATGACTTTCATCCAGAAGGATTCAAAATTAGATTATGAAGATAATGTGGTGTCTCCATGAATAAAGGCTCAATCTAACTCCGATGCCAGTGAGTATGTGGTTGACTCTTCCTATTCCAGTAAATATTTTCCACTTTAAGCTGAGTTTGTGCCCTCCCTCTTTTAGGTGGAAGAAGAGAATGTAAAGATGTGAGATGGAGAACTGTTCAACATAGACAAGTGTTTTTTGGTCAAGGAAGCTTTAGTATTCATACTTCTACCTTTTGAAAAATTGCTTCCAACTTACGTATTTGAAAGAGTATTATCTAAAAATTCTTTTTTTGCACCACAACCATAAATTGTCTTTCCTAGATTATGTGAATTAAAATGTTGATGAAATACTGTTACTTAAGCAGAGATTCAACTTTAGTATGTTCTCTTTATCATTGTTTGGAGAGAGATTTTTGAGAACATTATCCATGTCCTTTCTCTGTTGCTTCTCAAGTCCCCAAAATCTTTAGGTGCCTAATGTTTTTGTTTTTTTTCTTCAATGTCATAGCGCTGGTGCCTATTTCAATTCCTGACAAGTATTCCTGTATATTGTAGAAATTAATCTTTTATGTAGTGATGCCGTTTCTTTTTTGGATCACAGATTGCAACAAATTGGTCTGTTCTTCTGATATCAGCTTCTCTATTTATCTTACCACAAAGAAGGTCAATGAATTACTTGTTAATCTGGTACGTACACATGGAAAAGATGTGTAAGGAGAGTTTTTTTAGTGCATCAGACAAAGGCATAACAAGATTGAATGACTGGAATGTGATCTTTGGCTTTGAAATAAGACACCATTTCCAAGCAGAAAGTGCAATTAAAGCTGAAAGCTCATTGGAACAGACTTCCCAAGGGAGATAGCAATTCTGTTCTCAAACAGATACGTTTCCATTTCTGGCATTAAGTCTTTTCACTGAGAATTTATACTACTTGTGGTATAGAAGGTCAGACACAATGATCTCATTAGTCACTTCTGGTCTTCAGGTCTTTTCAAATATAAATCCTAGAACTTGCCATGGTCCAAGTGGGGCGTATCATACCGCAGCATCTCAGAGCGTCACTTGCAGAGTGTCTCAGAGACAGGCCCTTGAAGTAACCAGGCAGTTCTTGATTCATCAAGTATGAAATGCACTGGTGATTATCATTTTATAGACCATCCTATATTTTTGTGCAACACTTCATTCAAATAAAATTGTAAACCTCTATAAAATATACAATATATTAAAGTTAAGATTTGATTGAATTAAATTCTACAAAATGAACATAATTACCTTTAGGTGAAATCACTTAAAGAGATACATGTTTTGACACTATCCCATTACTATTCTTGGTGTGTTGTTTATGGAATAAAATTCAAACTCTTCAATGCAGGTATAACATCATATTTATGTTCAGCCTCTTGGTACACTTATTATCAAAGTGAATTTGAAAATCTGGAGAAACAAACAAAATAGTCTTGCTCACTTAAATTCAAGTAATTCAGTGAAACAGATTCATTGTTTTCTATTCCTTTAAAAGGTATGCTGTTTCATTTTTATCATATTGTGATTATTGCAGCATTTTAAAATGCCAAGATAGTATACTCAAGAAGTTTAAGATTATAATTTGTATTCCATTTTGACAGCCTAACATATGAAATTTCATGTACCATGTACTTATTTTTTTGCTGATACTATTTTTGAAGTCATACAAGCCTCTCAGAATTGGAAAAAAAATAAGTAATATTTTCATTTTATCTCATTATATTGTGATAATGGCTCAGAGGTTATGTCTGGTAAGAATGTATTTAGATTGGTGACCATGCAGTGTGAAGAAAAAAGAAACCAGAGCGAACAGTGGCAATGATAGATCTTTTTCCAATCTAATTGCTTAACTCTGAAATCTTGTCTGTTTTTATAACAGTATTAATCAGTTCACAAGATATTTCATCTTGCTATGAAACCTTCTTCTCTAAAAAAAAAAAAAAATGTTAAAGGGGAGGGGGAACAGTGTGGAATCAATGCTTATTTCTCCTTTCCCTATCTGAAAAGCTAGAATTGTTGCCCACCTTTAGATATAGAAGCTAAACATACATTCACATGTATTAACTCTCTCTTTTCAAGGTACTCATTGCAAAACATTTTGCTTTCAGAGCACATCTTGAGTTGTAAATTTGCACTGACATTTTCTGGATTAAGTGCCACCTTTCCTGGATTAAGCCTGCCTCTACAATCTGTTGTTATCAACATTACATATTTCGTGTCTCCTCAATAAATGTAAAAACTCCATTAAGTCTAATTTTAGAAATGATGAATATAGGAAAGTTTATTTACTATCCTGGCTAAGGAAAAAAAAAGAAAGATAGTAAACATGTAGATTTTATATTTGTAAAAAGTGAACGAGATTCAGGAACTCACATATAAATGCATTCAGATATTGAAAATAGTCGATTTTGTTAATTGAAGCAGTGCTCTGAATGTGGGTTCATTCCAAATGGATGTGTACTAACAACTTCTACGTTTGGAAGACCTTGTACCCAATTAACCAAGAACACTTTAATTTCTGAGAGTTCTCAGAAAAAATAGAATGCATCATATAAGGAAGCATTCTG
The DNA here is from genome assembly GCA_024606505.1 of Aquila spilogaster. Classification (NCBI taxonomy): domain Eukaryota; kingdom Metazoa; phylum Chordata; class Aves; order Accipitriformes; family Accipitridae; genus Aquila; species Aquila spilogaster. The sequence continues at coordinate 18,212 of JANHGO010001990.1, forward strand.
TAAGGATTCATTGTTGTGATGATGCACATTTGTTGCTTTTAGAGGTAACAGTTGTGCATATGCCAACATACAATGAATCTTGACTGTTAAATATACACTTGAGGGATCATAAAGATAACACTAATAGATCTAAGGCAAACTGCTATGTATATGATTATATAAAGAAAGTCTCATCTGCACAGACCTATTCCCGATAAACAGATTAAAATTGTTCTGTACTATGCTACTGAAGACTTTTTTTTAATATTAATTTTGACTTTGATATTCATAACATAGCAAATGCTTCCTGGCCTCCCTATGACCCAACTATTTTATAAAAACTATCTTTAAAAAGAGCATAAATTGTAATATAATATATTTCTCTTAAATTGTATGCTATGAAATTATTGTAATAACCTATACTATCAAATCATATAATTTTGCAATGAGTCGTGTAAAATCAAGTTTCATCCTAGAAGTTTTACTGTTGTTTTTGCAAGCAGGGCTGCTGAAAATGTTTAAGTGATAAATAATTGTAATGTTAAGGCTAGACAATGTGGATGATGCGGACTCAACTTTATGCTACAGGGTACTTATTTTTTAGAAAAGTTCCACAGAAGTTAAGAAGTCTATATGCAGAAGGAACTTCAAATAGATAAGAATCAGAGCTCACAGTGCTATTGCTTCAATATGGCAAAGCTTTGTGTAACCAAACGCACAGTTCTCATTCTGAAATACAAAAACAAAGACATGATCCTAGTCCTGAAGGAGGCCTAAACTGAGGTCAGATTGTGTGATGCCAATATTTTGCTGGCAGGCTTTCCTGTACTATGTTCCTCCATCTCCTCTTCCAGATTGCTTTTCCCTCATTTATTTATACATTGTAATTTGCAAGGTGTCAAACTGAGAACTACGTTCTCATTTTTGCTATGATTCCAAAGCACAAGAGACATCAGACTCTCTATTAGTACAGGTCTTATACTGATCTCATAAACAAAATATTGGTAGGGATTTGAGTTTAAAGGACTCAAATAATTCCTCTGATAGCCTGCAACTGAATTGAGAAAGTTAAGAAAGGAACTTTGAATGACAATTTACTCTCTTTTCAGGAGCTTCTTTTCTTTCTTCCACTTTGTCAGTTGTTCACATTTTGTTAAGTTATGAGTCCTTAAAGTCATGTCTTTTTAACTACAAAGGAGAGTTGTTAGTCTACTAGTCAATTCTCTGCAGTTTTCCTTGCCAGGGAACATGTTCCTTTGCTTTGTAGCCCTCCCTGACAAGGAGACATTACATCTCCAGGAGAAAATGAACATGCTCCGACCGAAGGCTGCAGAGACAGATGAGACAGACCAGGGTGTTATTTGAAGCCTTCACCCATAGTAGTAAGAGGTCACAGTCTCCAACTAATGAAACTCAGTTTCTTCTATAACAGGGAATGGAAGCCATTGTTCCTGAGTTTCAAAGATCTTCTACTATCAAATAGGTGAGAGGCCGCAGCATAAACAGGGCCGGGAGCTCACCCCTACAGCTCCCACTGACATTATTCATGATGATAAGCAAAATATCAGTACTCCAACGTGGCTAGTGGTGCCTGGGGACTGATACTACAACATCATGTAATGAAAGCAATATTTTTCCAATTGGTAGTGAAAGCCATAATTCCCTTTAGTGGATAAGAATCCTCACTAAGGGCTTCTGCACAGGTAAGGTGTGCTTCCTACCCCAGTGCACTGCAGCACTGGACTTGGTGGGAACATAAATGTGGTATGCACCCTCTTCTGCTGCAGAATTTGTGAGATAAGTGGTTTTACAGACATTGTCACACAAACAGAAACAGCACTATTAATGCTAACATATTCTAATAAATTTGTTTCATGTCTTTTGGTTCAAAATTCATCTACATGCAGATCATCTGAATTTAAAAACAATTTCATGATTCAGTTTCTTCTTTTTCTTCACAAGGCTCAGTATTTTCTTTATGACGAGGTTTCTGAAATCATATATTTAACTCTCAGGCATTCATTTCCCTGTTGACTAGTCAAAACCCTGGTTTCTGTTGGTCTCTAGGTATAAAGAGTGAACATGCTGCCGTAGAAAATAATGATAGTTAACATTTCATCAGTTGCTGATAACTGCTTTCAACAAAACCTACTGTTAAGTGTTAGCGGAGTAGCCACCTCCCTTCTCTAGCCATGGAGCAGCTGCCAGAAGTCTTTTGATAAGTGACACTCGGTAACTAAGTTTTGTAGTAGTATACCGGCAGTGCTTACCAAACCTTTCCTTCTAATCAAGAATGCCCAGAGTGAATTTACTTTGAGTTCACCCTCTCTGTAGGTAATCCCACCTACAAAACAAGTGAAAAAGAGAAAAGTTGGGCATATCAAAAAAGGCCCAGATTCCAAAGACTTTCGGGCTCCTGAGCCATCTGGAACAGATGGATGGAACTGTGATCCAAAGATCTGTATTCAGATCTGGCTTGAACCTTCTAAATAACAATGTATGGCTGATTACTTAAAAGCTAGTTGATCCCAGTTTCCACTGACAAGGAGTACAAGGAAAGGAGAACCTACAAAACAATCAAAAACATCACCAATGATGTGGAAGACAAAAGCAGTTGCCAGCTTCTGTAGTGAATACTTTCCTATCTGGACTTGTTTCATTTTTCATGAAGGAGTTTAGAATTCAGCAGGAATTAAGACATTTTTGTTACCTATGCCATGCTCCATTGAAGAAGAGGACATCTCCACTTTTTGGCAAACCTTCTCCATCATTACATTCCGGGCAGAACTCCATTCAGTGTCTGTTTTAAGAAAAAATTTTGAGAGAAGTGGATGGAAGAGTGTCTTGGTAGACTATCTTGGTAGATTTATGTTTACACTTCTTATCAATTAAGAACTAAGCATGTGAACTTTTTCAAAGTTGAAGAGATTTAGGATATTCACAAAAGGTGGTGGGGTAACTCTGAGATCTTGACCAAAGTCTCCTTTTGAATCGAGGTTTAAAATCTTTCTTTCCATAAAGTTACATAAAAAATTGACAAGAAAATTAATTTAACTTTAAAATAGCACAAAGCAAATAGTAAATGAAACTATGCTTTCAATAATGGAGAAAAGAATCTTTACGTTACCATAGTCAAAGTATACCATAAAAGTGATTCACCAGAGGAGGCAGAGTTCTTGCAGAAAGCATTTATGCATTACCAGGTTGCCAGGAAAGTTGCCTATGTTATCATGCAGTTGTACCAAAATTAGAGAATGAATTTAATTGCCTTAAACTGTCAGTTCTCAACTTTAGAATGTTTGTGTTTGCAATTTACACAATCATTTTTTTCACAAAATGCTCTTTTTTTTTTACATTATCTATTATATATTATTATAATAATTATAATAAATATTATAATTATAATAATTATTATAATAATGTAATATTATATATTATCTACAAACAGCCTTATTCTGCCAGAACTGGGAGAGAATCTAGGATCACAGAGGCTTTGTATCACTAGGCTCTAAGGAGACTATTCCATTTTTCAAAATACATTGGAGCTGCGTCCATTTGCACAAAATTATAGAGAAAAATAAAATGATATTTGCATTCAGTCAAAGGCATGCAAATTGCTCATGGAAGCAACCACTTTTGTCTTGTTTAGAAAATTTAATATATCTTTAGAAAGCTTTAAAAATAAAATTTGAGTATATTCTTACATGCAAACATGAATGTGAGATGGATTTAATTTTAGGCAATTGTTTTTCAGTAATCAATATAATATATATCCCAACAGTTATTTTACTAAATATGCATTATAAGTATGATACTATACTAAATGTGCGTTAGAAGTATAATACTAATTGACAAAAAATCATTTATAAGTTAATTATGGCACAGCAGGTATTCTGCATAATATTTTTTTTTCAGTACTACTCTTGTAAGAGAAAAGGAAATTGTTGTAAGAAAAGAAGCTGCCTGAGGCATGACATTCAAATATTGTACATAGGAGAAAAGAAAATATTTGGTCTGGAGAAGGTGACAGTACAGACTTCTATCTGTGGGCGCCTTTCTACAATTAAAGCCTTAGCTCGAATAAACCACTTGTACTGATCAGATCTCACTATAATGAGTATTTTACATGCCCCTGCAAGTTGTTGAGGATAATGGTCAACAAAACCACTATTCTTTATGTGATAAACTACTGTATTTTTGTCTGTAAGTTCTCTGAGGAGTAGCATAAGCACAAAGGGTTCATACAGCATATATGAAATAAAACCTTATTAGAGGACCCAACTAAATTACATTAGCTCTGAAGCAGAAAAGCTGCTGGCTTTGTAAAATGATGGCTTCTATATTCTTGAAATAGAAATGAAATAATAAGGCTGTGGGTTTCACTCTAGCAGGTTAAACCAAAAATCCATTGCTTCACATAAAAGCTTTGATAAAAGAGGAAAGTGACCAAGACAGACTGTTTCTTTTAATTTGAGAGAAGAAATTCTGAATTGGACATTTCAGAATAAGCAGCCTTTGGGAGGATAAAAACACTTTGAAAATCTTAAAATGCTTATTCCCTCCCCATGTATTTATATCCATAAGCATTATGACAATCATACAGTTACCTATACACTAACAGATTTCTCCAGCTACTGTTTCTATATTCATATGCAAAAGTCAACTAAACTACTTCTGAATACAATATCTTGTTATGGGCTGATTTCTAAACAGAGATGGGTTATGTGAGACACCATTTAGACATAGTTTATTTGTGCTTTTGTTTTTATTATTTATTTTTTGTGGGAAATTATCCCCACATTCTTAAATTCATTACTAAAGGTTTGAATGTTCCTGGATAGACCTTTTTTCCATCATTCAGCTGCAAACATCATTTACAGCCTCTCATCTAGACCCTATAAAACAGCAACTACACTCCAAATTCAGACACTATGAGATTTTTCAGAGTGCTTATTAACATTGCTTCTGTCTATCCTGCTGTGATTGAAACAGCTAGTGCTAGAGATACAACAGTAAGTAGTCCTAACCAAATGCATTTACTGGATGCCTGTGGCTGTCAGGAAGAGATAGGAACTGTCTCATCTACAATAAAAAACTCATATAATAAGATTTTTCTATTTATAGTTTTTTGAGGTTCACTATAGTTTTTTTGCTGTTTGTTTGTTTGTTTTTTGTTGTTAAGTGCTCGTTTAAGTGTATCACATTCTCACCAGAATGAACCGTTTGCTTCCAGCCAAACAAGGATGCATCCTGCTTTTTTTTGAATGGCACATCTTATCTCCTAAGAGATACTAAATGACACTAAACTTTTCACTCTTTTCAGCTTTCTGCTTGGGATGTAATGTGTCTGGCATAATGAAGGAAACATCTGGAAAGAATGAAAACAATGTACTGATCTGTTTATTAACTTTCCATTATACTGTCATCAGGCCTCTGGATGAGGCCCTGCTGTCAAAAGAAGTAAATGGGCAAAAATGACATTTATACTGAAATCAAATACTTTAATGGTAGCTTGAAACTGAGTCAAACTACACACATTTTTCTTTTCTCTTTTTTTTTTTTTTCTTTTTGTCATGGAAAAGTAGATATGAATTATTTATTCACTGTCAATTTCTGCAGCATTATCTGAGCTTTGGAAGTCATTAACCTCCATAACTCTGCAGGATGCTAGCATGGGCAATGTTAAACATCCCTGTCAGCAGTCCAACAGTGATCTCCTTTTATGAGAGGTCTTGGGGCGAAGCAGTCCTTCCCTTACAGCAGCAACAGCAGGGTGCAATAAAGCCTTCAATATGCAGCACTTTGTATTCTGGTGCCTGTGGAAGAGATGCAAGCACCCCCAGCACAGGCAGGTCACCAAGGGGAAGTCCCATTGAAGACACTTTTGTCATTGTGACAAAGACTTGGCAGTGTGGTTGGCAAAGAAAATATTGCAATTTTATTACTGCATTTCACACCACAAGCTAAATACTTTTTTTTTTAATCTATGTGAATTGTATATACAAAAGAATATTTACAAAAAATAAATGTGGATTCTTGGAATAATTTACATGATAATCATAGAACTAATATGACATGTATCCTTTTTAATTAGATAGGTCACAACTGCCTCACGACTTTATGTACGAATTCTAAGTATCACTGTTCCAGTTATATTCCCTAAGAATAGTGCAGACTTTTTTATTATTTGTACATAGCAAATACTTTCCATTTCTCTTAAACTATTCCAAAGTTCAGTGGGGGTTTGGATACCTATTAGCTTCAGCACAGCTTCACTGTGCTGAGCAAATATTTCAATGAAATGACAGACTATAGGTGATATCCAGTGTAAGTAATGAGGTGGAATAAAAATAAACATTTTAAAGTTCAGTCAAATAGTGTTTCAATTATACTACCAAATCCAAACAACCAATCAACCAAACATCATACTCTGGGTTCTTTCTTATGCTGTTCAGTTGCAACCTAATCTTTATTCTTTGCACATTTTTTCAATGTGCAGAATGTTACCTGATAGTTCTGTGAGCGTTTGTTTTAGTGGACAGTGAAAAACAAATGTTATTTTGTGAATCATCAATATTTGCTTCAAGTCAAATAGTTACTCAGCCAAATCTTGTTAGGTAAGAAAACATATTGAACCTTATGGATGGAAGCAGGAGACATCTTACTTGTAGTATAATTTTAAATGAATGCATATTGGAAGGTTGAATACTAGATAAACCTTATTCTGTGTTATATTTTTTTCTGATTCTGTAATTTATAAGAGAGAATCTATATCCCACCTCCCCAAAACAAACAAACAAACAAACAAACAAAAATATCAACTTGGGTTGAAATCAACTGAATAGAAATTATTCTGTGAGTTTATTTTATTCTTTCTATAAAATGCTGTTTTGTTTTTTTTTTTAGTCCTGAAATACATTTACTTAAAACTCTCTTATTTTTACTAGTAGTCTGAATAGGAGCCAAATAGAGTACATTTGCTTGCTTTTGCTCTTGACTAGATATTTACATAATCAGCCTATTTTAGGTATATATCACATAGAGTTGTTAGAGAAAACAATTAGTTTGTCCTGGTATTATTTACTGCACAGAACTGGGAGGAGAGTTTGCAGCAAAATCTATAAACTCTGTGAATGTGATTAATTTCTTCCTTTTTTTTCCACATTATATGTTCCGTATCTTCTCTTTAAATACTGTGTATTAATGATAGCTTCTCGTTTGTTAATTTAAGCACTGTGAAGGTATGGGAGAAGAGTACTAATACCATCCAGCTACTGGCTCGTGGTTTAAACAATCTGTATCAGTACTTAACCTGCTCAGTTCTTTGGCTGGTCTTCAGAGCACATAAATTAGTCTCCTGCATGAGCCTTAAAGTGCCTGTCTATGTGCAGGCAAAAAAGAGTCTTGGGAGACCAGCTGCCAGCTTAGCTTCCTAAATCTACATTCTGCAGCTGAACTACTCTTGAAGTCTAAGGAAAGACTGACTACAGTTTGTCTGACAATACGTTTGTTTACAAATTCTAACCTGCCCTATAGATGTTATAAAAATTATTGACAGCCACAATAGCCAAGTAGTTCTTCCCAAAGACAATCAGGAATTCTGGAGGTTGCAAGTGTGTATGTAACAAAAAGCCAGTAGCTTCAATCTTATTTATTAGCTCTCCAAATAAGAATAAATTGTAAAAATCAGGGAAAAATAAGAGTTGAAAGAGATTTAATGTCATCATCTAGACTTTCCTTCTGTCTCAGGGCAGTCAGACTGTGATACATACTATTCCTATCATGAACTATTCTTGACAAATGATTGCCTGTCCAAAGATGAAGACTCCACGCTTCCCCCAGGCAAAATATTCCAGTCTCTCATTATCCGTACTGGTTTTCTGAAGCTTTTTCTAATGGTTAACCCGAATCTTTCCTGATGCAGTTAAAGCCCACTACATCCTATCATAATACATACAGAATAGATTATTCCTTTAGTTATTGCAACAGCCATTTGCCTGTTTGATCAATATCATCTACATTCATGTGATGATTGTTAGTGAAAACAGATGCAAAAAAGATTGCCAAACACCATAGAACATCTTGGTATCATATGCCAACACATTTTCAAACCACAGAGTTACTACAGACTAGCACCTCTGCTCTTCTTCGTATGACCGACATAGTAGAATGAGCTCTCATAGTCCGTGATGTCTCTTGCCTTTCTACTTTCTTTTAAATTTTGTTGTGTTTCTCTCCCTACATATTTGTTATATCCTTTTATATTAATCTGTAGTAAATCGGCTTAGTTTCCGTCTTCACTATGTCTAAAATATCAAATATTGAGAATTACATAAACTTTGTTGATGATGTACACTCACTCAAAGTGGGGTAAGAGAAACACCTTACAACCCATCTCTGTAAGAGGACTTCATCCTGAGGTCTCTGGATCCCTCAGTACTAACTGACTAGCATTGAAGAGTCCTCCATCCAGAGCCCCAAGAACCAGGAAGATGATTAGCCCATAGCAAGACTGAAATCATATTCCTGTGTTGAATCATGACAGCGAGTGAGATGTAGATTTTGATCTCTGTTTTAGAGGATGATTTTAAGACTGTCTTTTTCTTCTCAATAGAGGTGATATTCTTTCCTTCTAAACCAGATTTCTTTATGCTATAACTGGCTAAATTTGAGATTCAAATGGCATTTCACACTTTGCAGAAGTTTGTGAAAGATATTTATAAGGCAAGAATCTGAATTGACCCCTGATAATTATTCAAAATTGTCTCTTACATTTCTGCAGAGATTCTTCATTCTTTCAAGCTGTTAAGGATAGCATGCTTTGAAAACCCAGTAGAGCAATGTGCTAAGCTAATCTGGCTGTTATTTACAGAATAATTGCCATATCAGTTTGTGATGTTCCTGTAGCTTGAACATCTAGCTGCAGTGTACTTACTTCACTTACTGAAACCATCAGTGTCACTACTGCAGGCATCTCTGTGAGCATCACACTACAGTTATATGTAGGACCCTGCAGAATGGTTGCCACAGCCACAGTTCTTAGTCTTGATGTAGGAGGTAGCAAAACCATTTTTGTGAAGACAATTCTTCCACCCAGATTTTGATTTTTAAAACCATGATTTGTCATTTTGAAATCAGCCGTAGACATTAGAAGGACATCCCCATGGTTGTTTTATACTTAGTCTATATGAATTGATTTCTGAGTCTCTGCTATTTGCCAATACTGAAAGATACATAGATATTTTAGAAGAACAGGGAAAATCTTGAACATGAGATTGTAATACAAATGTTAAAGATGCAGTCTTAATTGTGGCACTGTATTTAGATATCCAAGTTGTAGCTGTTGGAATGACTCACAGAGATATGAATGAGACACAGACAGAAACGTTGCAACAGAGGAGAAAACGTAGGCTGAGAGTTTATGACAGGTGACTACTCAGAAGGGAAATAAAGCAGCAGAGGGATTTACATGGCACTGACTTAATAGAGCTTGCTGATGTAGTGAAGAATGGATATTTATCTTCTATGTATGAGGTTTTCCTTGTAATTTTATTAGAATGATATATATATGTATTTAAATTTAGTCTTTCTAAGTTGATTATGTAGCAGGTGTAGGTTGCATGTCTATATCAGTATCTACCTGAGCACATCACTATTTGAAAATTCACTAAACTGAGTACTGCCTCTGGCCTTGGAAAAGGAGCAGTTTCAGAGCTCTACTAGGCTGAGCTCTGTGAGAGTTTGTGTCTTCTGCACCAGATGTGCAGGGAAGAGGCATCCTTTAGCTGTCATACCTTGAAATATACAGAGCAACCCTGTTGATCAGATATGTGTGACAAATACTTCCAGTTAACTGAATTTAAGCAGTGTGCTGAGACCTTCAGATAAATAGGATTTTACTGTAAATAAATAAGAGATTGCTGTCAGTGAACAGTCTTAGCTACTTATCTTGCTAAAAGCCATCAGTCCCAAGTCGAATTCATTTCAGGCAATAAGCTCTTCTCATCTTGGCTTTTATTTTCCCATAGGGCCACCTTTTATTATAAGTTCTTATTACAAGAATTGTAAGCTGGCAACGTGTCACATGTGAATGAAAACCGATGAGATCTGAATGAGAATGAATTGGATGCCTCAATTAAAGTTTGATTTTAATAGCACTCTTCTGGTAACTTTTTCAAAAGCACTATGTTAGCATTATACAAACTGGCAGAGTCTATCAAAAAAACAGATTATTCACCTCTTCAGCTACATCACTGGGGCACAATAAAGATGTATAAGATGGCAGAGATGATCAAATGTTTCTGGAATCTGTAATTATGCTTGCTCAGGGAGACTACTGAAATTCAGATTCTTCATAAAATCAGTTCAACAGGATCAAAATTTTCATGATCACTCATCAGCAGCTTTTGCAAGAGAGAGGCTAGAGCTTAACTTGAGTACGAATAATGGACTTATCACCAGCTTACACCATTTTCAAAATGTTGTAAGCAGCTCCTTTACAAATGAAAATCTAACATACTTCACAGCTGTCTCCTATATACGAATGTATTAAATTCTAAAATAATAATGCTTTCTACATTTCTATTTGTATTGTAATGCTAAAGTCATAATCATTAGGAAATAAGTCGATTTTACAATATTAAAAGACATAAAAGTAGATAAATAAAAGACATAGACTTGTGCCTATTTCACTGCAAATCATACTTTCTTTTAAAAATTAAATTATATGCTACTGAAAATAGTCACAGTCCTCACATTATCGTTGTAAGAATATTAGCAATTTCTTCATAACCATCAACGCATGTCTAATCCCTAGATATCAATTGCCTTAGGCACTTTACAGTGCTTTACAATATTCATTTAAAATAATATTATTAATGCTTGTATTTGATAATTTGAAATATAAAATACAAAATAAAACTAGAATTCTGCCCTTAAATTACAGCCCTCAGACATTTCAACTTTGAAAACATCCAAAGGTCAAAACATTAGTGATGTAGATTTAAAACATTCAAAGCAAATTTATCTTTTTTTTTAAAGTTTACTTTAACCATCAACTAAAGTGATGTCATTTAGAAATGTGTTTTTATCTACCCCACAGCTACTCAGCCACTGAGCTGTGTTCCTGGTGATATATCCATTTGGAATTTTGTTTTTGTTATGTTTATTTTGCATACATTAAAAATCCTTGTTTCTTACTAATTTAGAAAATAATGTTCTCTGCTGGAAATATTCAAATAAGAGTCACAGCAGTTTGATTTCAAATAGATTTTCCATATGCAACAGCTAACCTAATACTTTTTTTTTCTTTGTTTTTAATAAAGTAATCTTAGAATTCAATGATTACAATTCAAATAGCAGCACACATTTTTCATGTCATCAATTTGTCATTCAATAGACAGATCTACCAGAAAAGTATTAGATTTATTTTTTAAAACCTAGTTTAAAAGCTCAGATTTTCACACAAACATGTTGTCTATATTATCAAATAATTTAAGTGAAAATGCACTGACCAGTTGGGCTGTGTACTCTCATTAAAAAAAAAAAAAAAAAGATAGTAAATTTCTTAAACTAACTACTAAATCATCAAACTGTGAAAAGAAAGGAATTTGATAATATCTTGATCCCTCTGCTATACATCAAAGATTAGTAAAATGTGTTGTATAAACAAGTTGATCTTTTTCTGCACTCAGACTACCCTGAAAGAATAATGTTTAAGGATGAACCTAGTATTAAAAGGAGCATCAATAGCATAATAAATTAAGAAAAGTTAAAAATAAGAAAGGATATTTTATTAGAAGTAAGGAAAGATAAATAAGTCCTTAAAATTATTTACTAATCTGGCCACAAACATGGCACCCACAAGATAATTAATGCTATTATCACATTTTTTTTTAATCATATTTTTAATTATTTGTGAGAGAAGTCATGAAGAAACAAAAACAGGCATATTCAGCCTATGATGGCACCAAGGGACTGAAACACTTTAACATTAGTTTTGAAATGGTTCTTAGGATCTTTGAATCTGTTTAAACAATATATTTTGATTCCAAACCAACCTTTGAATGCTGTTTTTGTAATATAAATATTCCTGGATTTTTGAAAAAAAGAAATCAAAATATTTTAGAAAATAAATATAGACTGAGCTGTGTTTTAATCAGCTGAACTTTCTATATCTTCCCAACTGCTAACACGTTTTTACTATGTATCTCCTTTCCAATATCTTGAAGTCAGACTTTGTCTAATGTTTGAGGGATTGAGGTAAGAGACACCAAGAGATGACATGGCACGTATCCTCACCTACACAGAGAAAATGTGGAACTACAGCCTGAATTTTCCACGTCGTGCAAACCCCCTTAGAAATGTAGCACACCTGTGATGTTGAATAATGGACAGAGTCTCCATACCAAAACCTGTTCATACCCATTTGTCCAGTGCTATCTGTGAAGTTCAATTCCTGTTTGATCTTCATCAGCTGCTGTTTTCAGCATTCCTCAAGCACTTGCAAAATGACTTGATTTGTTCATGCTCATTTGGCAATTCACAGAAAATAGATTGTTCTTCCTTATTACACTACAGATCAGTTCTAAATAAGCTCATAACCTGTGAACTTCCTGATAGAGTATCCAGAAGATAACACACTTCATAAAACCACTGACTTGCTTGCTACAGCTTGCTAGCCTACTAGCTTGCTACAGTAGAAATCTCACAGATTTTAGAGAAATCTCACAGGTATTTAGAGAAACTGATGTCAATTTTCCTGACAAACATCATCTGTAAAGTATTAAAAGTTAATGTTAAAGTACTGTTGATATAGTTCACTGAAATTTGCATTAATAGCTTTTGTAATCCCTGGGTAAAAAAGCAGATCATTTGCTTTAGCAGATTATTTGTTTTGTGTATTTATTTATTTATTTTAAATAGAAAACTGTGGATGAGATTTAGTTTACTGACAAAGCAAAACAGAAAAGTAATTTCATTAACTATGCTAATTTAGATTTCCCTTGAAAAAAAAAATCCCAAACTATAGTATATTACATTTCCAATTAAAAGTAATCTATTTTCTGAAGTTCTAATTAAATGCATGAATGACAAAAATATTGTTGTTGTTGTTTTTTTTTTAAGAGGAAGAGAGTTTATTCTGTATACTGCAAGAATCATATGTTTTATGCTTTCCAAATCTGAAGTTACTCAACAGATTGTATCTCAGAACTACACTCCTGATAGTGGGATTGAGCAGTGATTTCTATTACTTCCTCTTGAGAACATAATAATTTTAATATAAATCTTCACTTTTAGGGTCCTTTACAAGGAGAGAGGAAAAGGAGTAGGAAAGTTATCCTACTTGGACATTTCAGCTTTATATATTTTCAAACATAGTGCATCAAAAATATGTAATTTTCTGCTATTCAGATTTGAGTTTGGCCTTCTGAACTTTCATGGGCTTTCTGAAAATTACTAGCCATGAGTGATCTTGTAAAAGATAATCTCCCATTCCAGGAAACAATGCACTGGACTATAAGGCATGTAAAATACTTGCCTCAGAGTGAAAGGCATTAGAAAATTGCTTAGTGTTTCTTAATACGTGATTTTAAAGGTAATTCCCCTTGCATTTTAAATATATAGGACTTTCATATGGGTAAATAA